>JAHBCN010020959.1:0-14548 GCA_019359885.1 Listronotus oregonensis | reverse complement strand
TTTAGATTTTTGAGTTCTGCAGCATAGTAATCAGTGTTATTTTTAAAGAAACGCACAAATATAAATGCGTCTATCTCAGGTAGGTTTCTGTTATCGGCTTGCACAAAATTTATGTCCATTTTGAGTTATGAAACGGATAATTATGTTACTTGAAATATGTTTTTTATATAAAATGTCAAAAAACGGTTATTTAGATAGTTAAAGATTGAAAATAACACCTGAAAAGACACAACATAAAGCCTGTGACATTTATTTACTTGCAAGTGACGTCACCAAAGTTGTAACCAATCACAGAGCGAAGTAATCGTATTACTTAAAAAGTAATTGGATTACTTTTTAAGTAATTTTATTTTTTTAGTGTATTCTGTTTAATGTATGTGGTAATTAAATGGAGTACCTGCTAAAATATTTAATTACTTTTAGTTTTAATTGATAATTGAATTACTTTTAACAAACATGCTAAAAATTGGTAATCGTAATTTACTACTACCGTTGAATGAGTAGTGTTTTGGGAAGATGGGAAACAAACGTGGCTCGCGACAAAAATTATTTCTATCTTTCTTAAACCAATGCAAATAGCATCTTTCGTCCTTTTTGAGTAACGACTGATGCCGAGTGATTCCGAAAAAAGCGTGATCGATTGGTGCTGCCCCAATAAAATTTACGGCGTTTGTGTAAACAACGGCCGAATTTAAGTGGTGACCTTTGGGTTTCAAAATTTTTATTAAAGACATAAAATAGAATCGGGTTTTTGTCGCTACACGCTGCGTTGCCAGATCAAAAAGAAATTTCTTTCCCTTTACGGGAAGTTAATCATGTATAATTATTGTGTGCTTAGATACATTTTTTATTTAATTATTTTCAGTTTGAAAACAAAATAAAAGACTGATAAATTTAAAAGCTATTTTTTAATTATGCTTACCGTTGATTGGGTTCAGCTCTAGGTATAGGGTGACCCGCCTAAAAATCCACTCCCCTTTAACTTTTTGATTTTAATAGCTATGTGCCTATATTTTTGAGAAAAAATATTAAGATAAAAGATTTAACTTACCTAAACAGTACAGCACAGTGTCTCAAAAAGTAATTCTTTCTTGAGCTGTTGATTTAGTGGAAATAAAGAATGGAAGGACTAATTACTAGTTTCCTTGTGAATCTTTTTATTTTTTGGGACGTATTTATTAAGCCCTTTATTGAGGCTACAATTTTTAGCCCAATAGTCGCAAAAAATAAAAAGGTTCACAAAGAAACTAGTTCTTTATTCTCACTAAACCAACAGTTCAAAAATTAAAAGTTCATAGGATGCCAACATCATTTACCTATTTCTTTCTATAAATCAAATTTTGTTTAAGAAAACATATTTATTAAAATAATTGAAATTTATAAATAACGAAAACTTTATTCTTTATTAAAAATATTTTCTCTATACAAAACATATAAATATGTAATAAAAATACCTAATAATAAAACCTCGAATAAATATAACATGACAAAACTAAATTTAAATAAATATAATTTTTGGAGTATTAAAGTGAAATAAGTATTTAAAATAAAAAATACATGATATTTCGATTTCTTTAATAGTCCTATTTATTTAAGGCATCTGGGAAATTAATTTTTCTGTTAGTTTTTGCCCTCATCTAACAAAAAAAAGATGGTCACAAGTCTGAATATTATTTGCTTATTAAAATTGAATTAATAACTTTAAAATTTACATAGGCATTTAAAGTCTTTTGTTTTATACAGGATTGCAGGATGATACAAATTTGTATCGAAGTATGGGAATCTCGGTAACCACAGGAGATACAGGGTTAGTTAAGTAAATGGGGACAAAGTTGCGCAAATTTATGACCAATAAAATGCCTCTCTGAAATTTGAAAAAATCCGTACACTTCGAGAATTAACCAGAGGAAACAGACATTTTATAAAATCGTTTTATTTTTTCCTGTGCTTATTTCAAGACATATTTAAAATTAAATGACTCTTTTTTAGAAAAACTTTTTCCCCCCTTCAAGTCCGTATTATCAAATTTAAAATCTGACGTTTCGTTTTTGAGCGTCATAAAAACAAAAAACGTGTAATTTTAAATCTAATAAAAAAACAAAATCTTATAAAAAGAATGTGTTATCAAAATCCGAAACGGGATTTCTTTTAAGTTACAAATAAAAGCATGGGTATTTTTAAAAGCTCAAAACACCCTATATCTCAAAAAATAATCGCGTGCATGTGTGGTAATTTAAGAAGTTAAAATATGAATTTTTCTATGGGGCATTTCGTAGGTTTTACTGCCAAATTTTTTTGTTCTTGCTAAACTTTTAATTTCCCATCGTAATGCTCGAAACAATTTTATTTTAATAAAAATATCGACAATATACAATTTGTGATTCTTGCATGAATTTTACCAATTACCGTAAACGCCTTCTATATTCAATAATAATTGTTTCCCAATTGTACTTTTTATCCCAAATTCACATTTATGTTTATCAAAAATTGCACTAAAATGTTTAAGCATAAACATTGTGACATTGCTCATAATTTCACTTAATCTTTTTAGATAATCAATGCAATCTTTAGTTCCATAGTCTTTTGCCAGTAAAAGAATTTCATGAGAATGAACAAGGGGTTCAGTTTCACAACATCTGACAACGTCGGCTTTTCGTTGGTAGGTTACGTTTACGAGGCATACGCGTTGGTTTACAAAAATTTTACAGAAATCTTTTTTATATTTCATTAAATAAATCAATAAATCATTATTTAGTTTATGTTTTCCTAAACAGATGGCCGATGCTAGCGCTCGAAGCGGCTAAAACATTTGTCGGTCTTTTTACTTCCCATAAGCTTATGTATCTTCCCAAAACACTACTCAATCAACGCTACTACTTAGAAGAGTATTGGATAATTGTAATTGAATTACTTTTTAAAAGTATTTGCGACAGCTCTGATGACAACATTCATCTTCAATTTTTTTGTTGCTCTTAGACAGTCCCACGTAAAAACCCAAGATGGAGCTGTCATAGTTCGAACTACAGAGGGCAGGATAGGCGTATCGGAGATTGCACATAGTTTTACAGTTATGGAAGGTGTCGATCCGCGTCTGTTGCCAAAAGGATGGATCCATAATCACTATAAATGGATCGTTTGGAAACTGGCAAGCTATGAGAGAATGTTCCCGGATAAATTTCAGGATTGTTTATCCATAGAAAATGTCGTTCAGCAGCTGAAATATAGGTAAAAGCTGTTAAAACTTAACAAACAAGGGTATATGCCATGTATCTATGAAGTAGACCGGAAAGTATTCACCTATTCACCAAAAATGACTGGAAATTTTCATATTTAAATGATGAAAAATTGAAATTTAATTTAAAATTAAAATTTGGGAACGACTCGATTTCGAAAAGATGCATTTAGGAGTAATAGGATCTATATAATCCGAAAAACAGAAAATATATATTTAAAAGTCAAAATTACCAGTTATTTCCGGGAAAACCGGAAGTCTATAATCGTTTATTTATAGAAAATTGTATTAATGAATGGTTTTGTATATGTTAATAATACCCATAAATAAATGATTAGCAAAATTTGTTTTCTTCATTCAAGCGTTAAATTAAAATAATAAGACTTCATTAATAATATTTTTTTACTATAGGTACATTAGGTTTATATTTATTTAAGGTATGACATTGAAATAGATCAAGTAAGAAGATCAGCTTTACAGAAAATATTTGAAAAAGATGACTGCTCACAGAGAAGGCTAGTTTTGTGCGTTTCACAAATTAAGAAGGTATTTTTTTAAATTTCTTTATAATTTAAGTTTTATTATACCTGGTGACAACAAAATCACTACCCAGCCTTTTATTTTCTTGAATAAAAACATATAGCTTTCAAATTTTAGGATGGTATATCATAAGATGCTGATTTAGGATATTATAACATGTCTCTATCACTTCCGGTTTAACCGGAAACGACATCAACTTTGATTTTTTTAATCACACACCCTGTATATTTTTCAAAATTTGATTTCTACGAATCATTTTTGATTTAAAATGTAAATTATGTCCTATACCTATCTCTGCTAGTTTTTGAGAAAATGGCAACTAAAGATGTCCAAACTACCGCAAATTATGCAGTTTTATGGGAAAATAAATAAATGATATAAAAAATTATTATGTTTAAGTTAGTTTTTTCCGAAGACTCTATCTGTGGAGGTCATAATAAAACTACTTCCGGCTTTACCGGAAGTGCTGCGAAAATTGACTTTTCTAATAATGTTACTTCAAAAATTTAAATGCAACACCCTGTATATTTTTTTAAATTTGGATTCTACGGATTATTCCTGATATAAAATCTGTATTATATCCTATACCTATCTTTGTTAGTTTTTGAGAAAATGGCGATTGAAGATGTCCAAACGACCGCACATTATGCAGTTATAGGCGAAACAAATACACGTTAGAAACATTTAATATTTTTTAATTTAATTCTAAATTATTTTTTAAAGCGAAAATGCTATAGAGGGGCTATAGATCATGTTTCGAATATAACGGGGGTCATATAGAACATTTAAATTATTAGTAATATTATAATTTTTTGTTATAAGTGTTCTTACTACCACCATATTTTACCTCGTATTGTATTTTAATTTTTTCCGTTTATTTTAATTTTACTGCTTGGTTCAGAAACAGATATATCATATCATTTTTAGCATATAATATAATTTGAAGCCGTTCTTCTGATAAAAACCTCATTATAAAACTACTCCAAAAAGTAATAAACGCATTTTTAAAATTCTTGACTTTGACAAATAAGCACCTGTGACCTGTGGTAGCCCGGTTTTTTTCAGGTGAAACTATCCTTATAGTATCATGCAATTTTTAGACAATTGCAGCAGAACCGCAAGAAAGAAACCCAGCAACCCCTAAATCACCGAATTCCTCGTGAAAATCTCTATCTATTGATATAAAAATATCCGGGGTATTCCATTTAAAAAATACGTCACTCGTGTTGTAACTCTTTTGTTTTTGTTTCAAATGTTTTTCTAATTAGATTATTGAATTTTGCGGAAAAAAATACACGAACTGGTTATATTCGTTTTTTAAAAACGGGAAGTTTAAAAATAAAGCCCTGTTTATTTTAAAATGAATAACCCTATATTTCACTGCTGCATCTTTCTGCTTATATTATAATAATGTGAGTGATTTTTTCCTACTCTTTTAACTGTTATTTTCTTTCTAGGGTAGTATTCATGATAATTGTAGATTTTTAGCCTTTATGATAAGTGTAATTTTTTGTTCCTGTGTACTATTTGGATATACTCTCTATGTACTGTTAGATGAATAAATAAATTAAATAAATAAATATCAAAAGAAGAATCATTGCGAGTACCTTTATCATCTAAAATTCGCTGAGATATTCAATTTGTTTATAAGTAAAAAAAATTGTTCATAACTTTAAACAATTGCTGAAAGCGCTTGGTCTTTTATGGCACTAGAGAAGATAACTTCAGTGATGCCATGACGAAGATAAACCTATACTTTTTTAATTTCCAACAGGTAAATAACACATACGAATTAGAACTTACCGATGGATGGTACCCGATCCGAACCGTAATAGATCCACCTCTATGTGACCAAATAGTCAAAGGAAAAATAAAGTTAGGCGTCAAATTGATGACGTACGGTGCTGAACTTATGAACTGTGAGGGATGCCATCCTCTGGAAGCCACCGACTTGATATATCTGAAAATTAATTTCAATTCAACGCGAAGAGCTGCCTGGTGGATAAAATTAGGTTGTCAGAGGGATTCCGGGCCGTTTTCGATTCCGTTGTCGAGTGTAAATATGGAAGGAGGAAAAATTGGTTGCATTAAGTGTTTTATTTTGAGGGTGTATCCTGTTAAGTATTTGGAAAAATATGGAGATAAAAACGGTAAGAATAAAAAAGTTTTTTTACTTTATTGAAAAGATTTTCTTAAAAATTTAATTGCAAACTTTTGGGTTCACTAGCTTACCTACTTTTTAACAACGCTTTTATTAGCTTGACCTGTATGGTATGAAAATTCATACAGGGGTCAGGAGCCGATGACAATACAATTATTTTTTAACTTCGTTCTAATGTCTTGACTAGGATCATGAGTGTATCCCAATTACAGAACGACGGTAAATTTAATTCTTTTTTATCGATATAATTTTTAAAAAATCTTACCACTGAAATACACTGCCCCGCAAAATTAACGCATAATTTAAAAAATTGAAAAATTGGCCTATTATTTTTTTTTAACTGGCGCCAATGGGTCTTAATTATTTGTTTATGATATATTTTCCATATATTCAGTAAATAAAAATGGTTCAAATAATTTCAAAGCAGATTTTTTTACCATATTGAAAAAATGGTTAGTAAACGAAATTTTTTATTTCGAATTTGGTATAAAATTACAATATTTAATAACGTGTATTGCCTCCCCTTGCCCTTATTACTGCTTCACATCTTCTAGGCATACTTAAAATTAGGTTTCTGATGGCATCCTGATCCATGTGATCCCAGATTTGACTTAATACTAAAGAAAGTTTATTAAGGTCTCGGGTGGAGGTAAAAGGCTCTAACCCTACGACCCATATTGTCCCATAGGTGTTCAATAGGGTTAAGGTCAGGACTCCTTGCTGGCCAAGGTAAAATGGCAATTTCGACCTCCTGGAGGTAATTTTGTACGACTCTGGCAACGTGTGGACGTGCATTATCGTGCATTAACAAAAATTCAGGTCCAATAAAGGGGGCATATGGCATCACATGGGGTTCCAAAATGTGCGTTATGTATCGATCAGCTGTCAGACGATCTCTCAGAAAGACAACCAATTCCGTGCGGGCTTCCAAACTAATGCCACCCCATACCATAACAGAACCTCCACCATAGCTTACTCTTCCAACCATGTTGCATTGAGCGTATCATTCACCAGGACGTCGATATACTCTTCTACGGCGATCATCACTAAAAAGACAAAATCTTGACTCATCAGTGAACAATACATTGCTCCAGTCGTGTTCTCCCCAATTTCGATGCTCTTGAGCGAACTGAAGACGCTGCCTTCGATGGTCTGCGGTTAGAAGGGGACCTGTTGCGGCTTGATAGGGAGTAATTCCGACTTCTGCCAACCTTTTCGCACTGTATCTTGACTAATACGGTAATTATACCTGCGGGAAAATTCTTGCTGCAGTGCAGTGCTTGTAACAAACCGAGTTCGTAAGGCTCTGTAATCGCAAAAATCGGTCTTGGTTAGGTGTTGTGACCCTATGGCGTCCTTTTGTCCACGTCTTCTTTCATTACTGTTGGTCTCGCGAAATCGTGCCAATGCTCTGGATACAGAGATTGGGACACTCCAATTCGAAGTGCTACTTGAACTTGCGACAATCCTTCTTCCACAAGCGCTATGGCAGCAGCACATTCCTCAGCCGAAAGATTTCTAATTTCACGAACGTTTTGAGCCATTTTAATTATACGAATCTTAAAGCTGTCAATACAAGCGTACAAAGCAAACTTCACGCATCTAAGTGGCAAAAATGCACCTTAAGAAATCTGGTTTAGTTATCATTTTTTTTTGATATTGTAAACAAAATCCGCTTTTTGCCTACTAGATACAAAAACATTCTCCGAAAATATTCAAAATATATCATAAGGAAATAATTTAAATTCATTGGCGTCCGTTGAAAAAATTTTATCAGGCCAATTTTTTAATTTTTGCAGTGTATATGTAAAGCAAATAAATGGTACAATTATGGTAACATAGATGCAGAGCTGTCGGCAATTGAATTAAAATAATTGAAAAATTGTATTCAATTACTTCTCAGTAGTTGGATTACTTTAATTCAGTTACTTTCCAGAAAAGGTTATTATATTTGGGTTATTAATTAATAGGCTAATGTAATCATAATTAATAATTTATTTTTACGAATCCCAAGTAATTCAATTACTTAGAAAGTAATTCGATTACTTCTAAAACGATTGAATTACTTAGAAAGTAATTCAATTACCTAATATATAATTGAATTACTACGAAAATTTCATTAACCTTGCTGTATGGAAAAACTGACGAAATTTTGGCCAGAAAAAAAGAATCATTTAATATGGAATTTGCCGAGAAAGCAGTTTGAATAGTGTAACGTGCGGGGATGATTTACTTTTTAAAAGTAATTGCGACAACTCTGCATAGATGGTGTTACAGCATTTTTCTACATGCATTAAAAAAAATGTTTTAATTATTAAATCAAACATGTCCTATCTACCGCTTCTAAGTTTTTTATAAAATAATATTTGATTTTGGGAAAAAAGAAATATTAAAAAATACACGGCTCAAAAAAAATTTATGGTTTACTTTTTAATAAGCTTGGAAAATATTAGCTTGTTGTTTTCAGACAAAAAAGTTATATATCTTAAATTAAAGATCTTGTAAAAATACATATTTCGTGTCAGATAATTTTTTTGTAGCTTTTATAGTTTTTGAGATATTGACGTTTTAAATTTTAAAAATAATTGGTAATATCTCAAAAGCTATAAGAGATACAAACATTTTTATGGAAAAAAAATACAGCCTTCTAAATTGTCTATATAAAATGTTATATAAATATTTTTGATAGAATAAAAATAAAGGAGATATAATAAAGAAACACGAACAAGGACGATCCTGGACGATTTTGGATGTACCTGTAACACCGCACGCATTGCTTATGATCAATAATTTTCGGCAAATAAATTTATAAGACGCGCGTCGGCCGGCAAAGCGTTCAACTCAATACCCGAGAAGACGAAACATGTTTCGTCTTCTCGGTCTACCTTTATTCCTGAAATAATTGAATTGGTGAGTGGAAAACAATACAACCCCAAAAAAAGGATTTGGAGATAATAACAAAAAACTGTTTTGTATAAAAACTATTTTCCTAAAGAATCTTCAACATTGCAAATTTGTAGATAATCGAGTTCTTTGAACGAATGCGATGAAATATCAATATTTCTTTTTTAACTAAGATGTTTGACAAAAGTCCTTGGATTTATACTGTTTTTCCACCCAACTTTAGAAATACTTTCAATTATTAATGTTAATTAAAAAGCAGAGCTGTAAATCAGTAATTTTGTATTATTTATATGGTATATAGTGTATATTACATATCATAACTCATAACTAAAACAAACTTTAACTATTTAAGTTAACTAGTCTTCTGCTTCCTCACTGGTGGTTTCCCATGACGTAATGTGTAATAAAACTCCAAAACTTCTCCCGTCATATATTGCATCACTTTTTTGAGATTATCAATTTTCTTTATATTGATTGGTAACATCTTTGAGTATGCAGGGCAGTGGGTAATGTTGGGGTGCTTTAGGTTTGATTAATTTGAATGTGTTTGAGGCGAACCCGCCAATATAGTCGCTAGTTATGATATACCCGGGTGTGGAACGTCATAAATGAACTGCCTGTAATTGGATATTGTAAATTTGGCTTTTATTCCTTCGGAAGATTAATGTTTTCTTATAGTGGTTAGGCCACCAGTTTTTGTAGTCGGTTATATCTTTATTGCATATTGTTGATATTGTAAATGGTTTTAATTTGCGGAAGAGAGCATCATGTTTTCGTAATCCCTGGAAGATGATTTTCAATTTTCTTATCACTCTTTTAAAGAGCCGAAGTCCCGCGCAGGGCAAAAAGAGTGACCACGCACTGGGAAGTACTGATAGATTTTACGAAACCGCCCTGAAGCCGCAAGGGCTAATAAATATCTCACTACGGTGTTGTTGCGGTTCTGGCCGGGGCAAGAATCTGAGAATATGTGAAGTCCTGAATCTCTGCAGGCATTTTCTGCACATAATCGTTAACGAAAGTGCATACTTCATTGGGACCCTTCGCGGCTTGTCCTTCATGATATGTATAAAAGTGCCCAGTATCATTTTTCAAGTCATGTATTTCGAACCCATATAGCCACAGTTGTTTTTAAATAAAACATTTCTTGGACGGGTATAAAGGAAGTAATATTTTGAATATAGTCAAAAACTATTCCACCAACATCATTACGCTCATGACACAAAGTAGTAATTTCTTTAAGTTTGGAAAATTTGTTAGCCCTACGCTTATGGACCATTAATTCAGCAGCGGCCACTCTCTTCGCGTTTTCGTTCAAATTTTGGTCTTTTAGCTTTACGCCTAATTCTTCGCATTGACTACACAATCAACTTGGGCCTTCCAAATTTCAGTCGTTCTCTTTTAAAAAATTTTAAATAAAATTCATACTTGACTGTATTTCTTAATCCGGGTATAATTTTACAAACAGATTATACATAATCTTGACGTTTAGGTGAATGATAGTGAACTTCTTTTTTTGAACTGTAGTGAGAAGTTTTACGGGGAAACGATTCAATATGTTGATGTATTTTGGCAATAATCTCTGGTTTTAAAACGTGCGGTCGATTATTATGCGTACCACGTGATCTCTAGGCGAATTCTGAGCAATTAACAATCTATTTAGTCGTTGATAGAATTTGATATTGAATGCAGACTAAGAAAAGCTGCCTTGCAAACCCGTTGTCTTTCTAAATTATTATTCCGAATGTAATATGAAAAAGTCACATCCCTGTGTTTCTTCCTATCTTTTCCATCTAGTCGCCTCCTAGCTACTTGCGTAATTTCCATTAATCCATGCAAATAGACGTCCTGTTCGTTTTTTGAACCTTTCTCGTATAACTTCCAAAACGTTTTTTTCATTCATCGTAAATTTCGACATGCATTTATTTTTACATCTGAAAAACCAAGGAATATTATTACAAACCGTTGCTAGAATAATAATATTATCTAACTTATGCAGTCTTCTTTCCGCCCTTTTTCGACTATTTTTCCGGTTTTAGTTGTGTATTGATGTCCAAGAAGTTTTTTCTCATTTCGCTTCCATTTTTCAGGACACTTTTTTTTCTTTTATTTTCTCCTTTATTGGACAGAACTTTCACTGTAGACATTTTAAATTCGTACAGTTTAAGACAAAAATGAAAAAAAAAAGTTACACTCCAAGAAGTCTGTGAGCGAACTGAAAACTGAACACTAAATAATAATAAAAGCAGACAATTGACACATAACCCAATGGGCTGTCATGCGCCCTGTTGGGTGGAAGAACGATAAAAAAAGCTGGAGTTATATTGTTATTAACCAACGTAAAATTATATCACTATGAGGAGGCGTCCATGTTTTGGTTTTTATCTGTTTTTCAGCCAAGCAGAACATTTAGTGTTAAAGATCAGTTTGGCTATCTTGGTTTAAAATCGCATTTTTTGGGTTATATCTTTTTTTCCACTCACCGATTCAATTCTTTACATCGAACGCTCGACAGCTATAGTTGTACGGTGTCGATTATTTGCGACCAAAACAATTTTTTTTAATAAAATAATAATTATTAATAATATGGATGTTCACGAACTGGAAGAAAAAATTAAAATTATTAAATGGTATCACCGTGGAAATCCTGATAGGGGAGTTAGGGAATTATTTATTAATTTATTTCCAACCAGGCTTACCCCACAATTTTCACTATTTACCGAGTCATTAAAAACTTTTTGACATTTGGTTGTTTAACTCCAAGAAAACATAAACATGATAGTGCACCAGAAAAAAACAACGAAAGGGAAATGAAGGAAATTATAGTAGTGGCAAGTGTTAGTGAAAATCCTACAATTTCATCAATACAATTGTACAACAGGTTAATCTGAGCAAAGGATCAGTGGAAAGAGTGCTTAAAAAATAAATACCGATCCTACAAACTAATAAAAACCCATGAAATTTTCCCTGATGATCATTTTAGACGAATGCAATTTTGTGAAACTGTAAAGAAAAATAACAATGAAAATTTTATAAGAAACATTGTTTTTCGTGGTCTCACCCAACGCTTTTTTTTCTCTGGGGTCACGTAAAATCACAAATTTATGGAGGAGAATAGGGCTAATAATCTACAAGAATTGCAATTACAAATTGAGAATTCTTTTACGATTATTACCCTTAACATTCTAGCAAATGTCAGAAGGCGTTTTTATGACAATCTTGGTTATTGTTTGGCTCAGGAAGGTGGTTTATTTGAGCATCTTCGAAAACTTGAAAGATTTTTTCTTTTTTTATTTTATGAATGCACATTAATTTATTTTTTTTAAATATCTTCTACGTTCCATTATTTATTTGAGAAAATTCTTTTTTTTTATTAGGAAAAACTGTTTGGTTCTTAAAACCGTAGCAAACGTTGCGGTCTCGTAAGCAACTAATTTTAAATTTATGGCTGATAAGAAATACGATCGAAGACGGTTGATGCTAGCTAGCTTCTGTTACTTGCCTATAAACACTGCATATTCTTACTGAAAATAAAAACGTAGTACACATTGGTATTTTAGAATTGGGTATATCCAAAATCATCCAGGAGCCTCCTATGTTCGCAGTACGATGCGCTTTACTGTATATTTTGACACTTTGTTTTTTGTACCTTTTTAAATTTGTAAAATTATTCTTAGGAATAAATGATTAATCAACATTTTTTGATTGATTGTAAGAAAATGTGTGTCTTTTGAAATATGTAAGCTTGATCTGAATGCAATTAACGCCTTAAAAGTTACAAATGGAATAAGGGGTGTTTGTTCAATTTTTTTAAGCAGTGTATATTCCAAACTAATTTTGAATTATAATTTTTTTTTAATGGTAAAAAAATGATGTTAGGAATCCTAAAATTTAAAAAATAGGTAAAAAAACAAAAAATGAATTTAAACATGGACTAAAAATCGAGACTCTTGATTAGGATTACTTTTGATGTTGTTCTTAAAAAATAAAAAAATAAATTATAGTTTAAGAGAAATAATAAAAAAACACGCTTTTGTAGCCATTCGAACTAAAAAGTAAAAAATATTTTTTAGGTATAAAGAGTTTGTATTACAGTGATAGAAAGTACAATTATCGATTATGACTAATCAATCTAGAATAAGATTAAAATAAAAATTGAGTTATTAACAAAATAACAATTTAATTCTCGTAAAAAAAAAGGTGGGGTGCAGTTTTCTATATTTTCATAACTCCAATTTTGTTAATTGCTACCAATAAAATAATTGTAACATTTAATATCAAGTTGTTGGCCCGTTATTTGTTTGCATAAAAAAATTATTATTATTTCATATTTTTTTTGAAGTAAATTTGATTTTTTTAAATTATTATTATTTTTTTGGTTCCTATTTTTATCTTGAAGCTTATTTTAGTATGGAGAAACAGAAAAGCCGAAGAACGAAGGGAGCAAGAATTTTACAATGAAAAATTAAAAAGTTTAGAGAACATAAACAATAGTTTTTTCGGGGAGCGCACTAGAGATGGTACTGATTTTAAAGAAAGTACCTTGAAAAATATTAGGAATATCGATGATCCCGAGGCTCTGTATAATATGTTGCATAAGTGTGATGATCCTGACTTTATACAGGTAAGTGACATGGCACAACAAATATAAGGTATATATTGATTCCATAAGGAATAGATTCCTTATATTTCGCGTGCTTATAGTGTGGGTAGTTTCCAACCAAACCTCAAAATGGTAGGTGCCAACTCAGCTTCGTTTTCGAGAAATCGCCATTCAAAGATGGGGAGACGCTTATATGACGAATAGTTTGTACGTCATAAGAATCAGACTTGCGTCCAGACGGCCCCTGGTTCGAGTCCCGTCAAAAATGTGTTTTTTTTTTGGTTTAAATTTTATTTAAATATATAACTTATCTATAAAAAATTTCAAGAAATTATAAAAAAATATTTTACGGGCCTTTCGTATCATAGTTACCATTTGTAAGTATAAAAACTAAAGATGATCCGGATTTGTAATCCGATAAATAGGAATAGATTTGCTTGATTTGTTTTTTTCCTTAAAAAGGGAATCGTGATTCGTACTGGTAATTCGATTCTTTAACGAGGATACGGATCCGGATTCGTCGCAGCTTTGGGCGCTAGGTGTCCACAACACGAGACTAGTTTCAAAAAGATTGCGCTTATAATTGTCGCGCAGTGGAAACCCAGCTTAAGATATGATATTGTGGATCACCAGCTATATTGTTAACATATTTAGGAAAGCGAAATAAAGGAAAATTATAGCGGTTCTTTATCGATTTTCATCAGGTTACTTCAGCGTTTAAATTTTGTATTAGTGAAAATGCAATAAATGATATATTAAGTTATCTAATAATATGTCTTTTAAATTTTAATAACTTTTTTTAAATAATTTAAAAGTATTTTCCTGATAAAGTGATTCTTTTTATGCAAAAGACATTTAAATTTAACACAGGCAACTCTCTTGGTGATGTCATAGGTGAGTAAATTGGAGTGCTGAGCAGGGTAATATACGGTCTAACGTAGTTTTCTGAAAACTATTTTTAAAAATTTTTAGATTATCAATAAATATACACATACGTCATCCTGTCCACCACTGTAAATTTATTCAATGTAGCAGAAATAAAAATATTTTCTGATTTTTCACAAAAAAACCTTTGTAAACATTTTAAATACTAATTTTTTAGGAAAAT
>JAHBCN010020958.1:0-14535 GCA_019359885.1 Listronotus oregonensis | reverse complement strand
GGTTTCTCATTTGCCCCTATTGAAGTCCTTTATGTTCATCGGTAGGCCTTCATAGTTCTTCCCCAATAATAGCCTTTGATTGTCTGGCTTTTGTCTTTTTCCAGTTCTCATCGAACCGTTTCTCTATCCATGTTGCTATCTCTGTCATATCCGTGTTGTAAGAGATTCCCAAGGTATATTCAGGTCCATTGTCCTCAGCTCCCAAATTGGCAAGTTTGTCAGCCATTTAATTCCCCGGATCCCTTTGTGTCCAGGGACCCATTGCAGGGTGACTCTGGCGGTTTTCGTTTATTTATTAATTGCTTCCCAACATCTATCCGTAAGTTCTGATCATTAAATAATTTACATTTACCGACAAATATTGCCATTTATCAAATTCGGTCTTTTACGGTAACATATAAATATCAATAAGAAATAAGTAAGAAATCGTAAATATATGTAAATATAGGCATATTTCCTTATTCAGAACTAAAATTTTATATTTATATTAAAAATTTAATGTCTAAAATTGCATTCATAATATATTTTTTTTATTATTTCTTGTATTGTTTATCTATTTTATGTAACCCAGATGAAGGTGTTCTGGGAAAGTTGCAAATTTTACAAAATAAAGCTATGCGTATCATAATCAATACAAATAAATATACAAAAAAGGTGTCCCGTTGAATACACTAGAATGATTAAATGTTAAAAATTTAATAATATTGATAGTTTTTATCTTTATTTTTTATCAATTATTCAAAATAATTTACAGTTTAACATTGTAATTGTTACAGTTACCTAAAAAAATATTATGAATTTTATGATTTTTTTTCAAAATATTCATTTAAAAAAAAATATATAAATGTGCTTTATAAGAGTTTTATTGTATACACTATATGACTAAATATCTCAACTAAATCAGAAAATAGCCTTGGAAAATTTTTATTAATGAAACAAAATAAATATTAACCTGTTAAAGTTTAAAAAGATTAAAAAATTGTAAAATTTGTTTTTCAAATATTTCGTAATTTATTATTATAATATGTTATATGCGATTTTAATGACCCTTTTTAGATCAGTAAAAAAGAAGACGCTTTTTACAAGTTTTATAAAAAACTAAAATAACCCAAATATAATTAAATGTTTTATTTATTTTATAGTTAGCTGTTTATTTTACTATTGTCATCTAGTCTAGTTAACACAATATGGTAACTATATTTACCTTACATATACATTAAGCCTGTATAAAATTAATCATTAGTAAAATATTCCATAAAATTATCATAAAGCGTAATGGATTTAAATTGTTTCTCGAGAAAGACAATAACGTCAGGTACATTATAAATTCAAATTGCATTTAGCAGCATTGTACGGTATTTTAAGACAAACATAATAGCAACGGGACCAAATATAAAAGCAAAGAAAAACTAATATTTGCCACTAAAATATATAATGAGGTGAGGATGAAAAAAGGTACAAATAGAATTAACTGATCCGTAATATTAGATTGTTGCAAAATAAAATGCTATTTATTAAAGATATTAGCAGTATCTTATCGTATCTTGCGGGTTTTTGCTTTTGTTTATTTTTTGTATTAACATTACCACAATAACAAAACATAATATAAGTATATTCAATTGATATGATGTAACACTGACAGGGGATTTTATTACTTTTATTATTTGAAAGATCCCATAAAAAGTTTACGTATAGGTACAAAAATTGCCAGGTTTTCAGATGCAACAGTTAATTAATGTGTAAGAAACAAGAGTTTTTACACATAGGGGTATGCTGACCATGTGGTAGTACTCGTACTAAATAAATAATGTAATATATTTTAATTCGACTTTACTTAGCAAAATATCCCCGATTTTAAATATATTAATTTTGTATTTCAGTAAAAAATAGTTATACGGACAGACAATAACCTTTTCACCTAAGGATATACTTTCATCATATTAAAAACGTATAATCCTTGCTATTCGACAAAAAGGTCTTTTTAAGAGTGACAAATAAAACAAAATTCATTAAATTGAAAATAATTCGGTTTTATTGTACAAACTTTTTAAGTAATTAATAAAAATGTGTGTATATAATTGTTACCAAGTCTTAAAAATTATTAATAAAAATGTTTTATTAAAAAATTAAGAATACAAATACAAAAATATTTCAACATTTTATAATTTCATTCCTCGTAATTTTTTTCTTAAAAATACCTATAACAACTCAAGGCTATTAACCTTTCTTTAGTGTAGCCTTACACACCTTTTTATAAATAGCACCCTTTAAATAAAAAAAATCCTAGTATAATTCTTTTCTTACTTTTTCTTGGCTTTGCTTCCATCTTGCTTTTTTTTCTATACAACATAATTTTTTTAAGATCTTTCTCCATTATCATAATATCCTTTAACCATTTATTTATAGACGGCTTTTTGTAACCAAATTAATTTTAAGGAAAACCTTTCAATAAAATCAAGTAAACATTTTTTAAACAAACAATTATTATAATTAACGGTTGTAACAAGATGGAACCTCCAAATAATTTAAAAAGAAAACATTTTACTTTGTAAACAAAGATTCTCAAAAGTAGCAAAATAGTTGAAAGTATAAGATTATAACAATTTAATTTAATTTGTCCTATTTAATTAAATTATAAGAATTAGTTCCTAATTAAATTTTAGTTTTAATTTTAAGAAAAAAAATTAATTAAAAATGTATAAACTTTAATTAAAAATAAAATGAAAATTAAATTGTCGAAAGCAAGAAGTTCCACATTTTTTTTACATTTTATGATATATTTTGCTTTTTTTTAAGTAGCACAAAACTTTTGATTAAAAAACTTAGGTTTCTTCTTAATAGTACTTAGTTGTAATAATTTTTCTGCATAAGCATATGTCTAATTTTATAATTTGTTGCAAAAAGTGAAATACGCATGTAAACGTTTCATCCGACACAGATTATTAACACATAATAAACTCTATACAATTTTATATACCACATATCTTTGTTTGAAAAGTGAGGAGAACTAATACGATGGGCCTAAATACTTACCAATTTTTATTCATAAACCAAGGTCAGTGATTTGTTTATTTTAATTTTATTATGTTTTAAAATTATGACATTTTAAAGACACTTTTTGGCGACGAACATTTTACCACCGGCTAAACTTCCGAAACCGCCCCCTGTCCGATTTGTCAGTAACCTTGCAAAAGTATAGTTTATATTATAAAAAACATTGGAGGGTTTTTTTTAAGAGACAAAAGTGAAATTTAAAAAAATATAAAAACATATTGTTTTTAACCAAAACTGACCAAAACCAACCAAAACTAACCAGAACTAAGCAAAACTAACCAAAACTCGCCCACCTGAATTACCAAAACTAGCTCACCAATTAATAAAATGGTATATGAAGTATAGATATTAAAACATATTCATTCAGTTTTTTTTTAAATTTAATTTAACAAATTTATTTGGACATACATATTAATTTTAAGACAAAAAGTTTTTAATATAACATAACAATTCTCATATCGTATAAAATATTTAAAAAAATTAAATAATAAATGAAAATTAGTTAGTACATTATGTACACTGCTAAAAAAAATTAATGGAACACCTCTTAGTCCATTTGTAACTTTTAGTGCGTTAATTACAGTCATATTAAGCTCACATATTTCAAGAGACACACATTTTCTCACAATAAATCAAAGAATGTGTCAATTGCTTAATTATTTATTCCTAAGAAAAAACTTACAAATTAAAAAAGGTACAAAAAACAAAGTGAAAAACCTACAATTTTTTATGGTTACTGTGGCGCTATTTGATTGTTATGGTGTTTAGTATCGCGTATGTCCTCCAGCAGCGCGAATTACTTCTTGGCATCTCCTTGGCATACTTCGAACAAGCCGACGAATATCTTCTTGTGGTATACTGGCCCACTCTTCAACTAGGGCTCATGTCTGTTCCATAGATGTTCAATAGGATTGAGGTCAGGGCTTAACGCTGGCCAAATTATTTTTAGAATTTCATGCTCACGTAGAAAATCCTAGTAATAGCAGCAGTATGCATCCTTGCATGAAGAGAAATTCAGGACCAATACCATATGCAGCAGGAACGTCATGATCTGAAAGAACCATATCAACATATCTGGCAGCTGTTAGGGTTTCCGGTATCACTACAAGGTCCGGTTTTTCTTCCAAACTTATTCCACCCCAGACCATTACCGAACCATCTCCAAATTTGGATACTTCTTGCACAGTGGCAGTAGAGTAACGTTCATTGTGACGTCTGTACACGCGTACCCGACCGTCACAACGGGTTAGACGGAATCTTGATTCATCTGTAAAAAGTACAGGTCTCCAATGTCTAAGCTGCCATTGCAAATGATCGCGAGCAAAGTTTAATCAATTAGTTTTATGAGCTCCAGTTAAAACAGGTTTTCGTACCGGTCTCCTTGGTTTTAAATTAGCTTCTCGTAATCTGTTTCTAACTGTCTGGTCAGAAATGGTTACCTGATGAGCCGCCCTAAGTGTATTTTGAAGGTCTTTTGCAGTAGATGTTCGTCTTCGTAAAGCAGACAATACTAAATAACGGTCTGCAATTCGTGTGGTTTTCCGCTTCCGACCTTGTCCGGCTAATCGTTTGTATTCTCCAGTCGCCCTATAGCGATCATACATACACTTGATGTCTGAAGGACTGCGATTGAAATTTCTTGCGACTTTAACACCATTTTCAATTAACGCTACAATACGAGCTACTTCTATCTCGATAAGATCTCTCATTATGACAGGCAATGAATTCAACAATATCAAACTGTCATACCGTTGCCTAGTAGAACTGTCGAAGCCTACTGAAGTATAAAATCTAAATGTGAATATTATCACGATCATTTTAGTTTTTGTACTGGGTTTGAATTCATAAATTTACTTTGAGTGGCGAGCACAAATATGGATTAATTATATCACGTAACTAAAATAAAATGTTTATCTATCATGAAAATATCATTTTTACTTCCTTAACACAACAAGCTAATATTTTGCAAGTGTTGTTTGTTATTAAAAAGTGTTCCGTTAATTTTTTTTGAGCAGTGTATAATATTTTTTACAAATTTAATAAAGTATATTTAAATATACTTTATACACCTTTTTATTACTTGGTTTAGTTAGGTTTAGTTAGTTCTGGGCATTTCTGGTCAGTTTTGGTTAAAAAAAAAGAAAAAATATGTTTTTTTTTTCATTTTTTAAAAATTTTACTACTGCCGCCATAAAGAACCTCTAAATAATGTTTCCTATGCTATAGACAAGTCCGGTGCCAAGTAACAAATAAATAGAAAAGGAGGCGTTTTTATAGATTTTAAAATGTTAATTGTTTAATTGTTTAATTTAAATGAATTAATTTAAACCTAATTCTAATAAAATCATATTTTCTTTTCATTTTTGCACTTATTTTTTAATCGAAAGGAAGAGAAATCTAAAAAGAAAAAAAACAATTGAACAAATAATTATTATAGACAAATCGAAAAGGGGGCGGGGCGGTTTGGGTAGTTCGGCCTTGCCACCAATTATTTTCTTCCATCGTCTTTTGTTTTTAACTTACTAATAAAAACGTTTAATTTTTATATGGCGGCCATCTTTAATTTTTCGAAAATTAAGCTATTTCTTTAAATTAACTTTTTAAGGATGCTCCGTATGCCAATAAACAATTTAAAAAATATTTAAAAAAAAATAAAATTTTAAAATATAGTTGACAACGCTGTTTTAATGCCTTATTAAGGCAATTCGTGTTAATTTATCTTATTGTATTTAAAAAAATATTATTTCCTTATTAGTATAAAAATATTTTAACCAAACCAAATCAAAGCAATCAACAACAAAACCAATGATGTGTTACACTTATTCGAAAAAATTATTTTAATGTTTTCCTATCAAAAATATATTTGTGGTCTCTCTCCAACGCATGGTTTCTTATGGAAATTGCCATAAATATAAATTTTCCAAATAAGGTCAATACATCATCTGTTTTTGGCCGTTTAAAGCTTTTAAAATACGTAATAAAATATCTTGAGCGATTTAAAAAACAAAATTAATGATGGCAGCTCGAAGACCAAAACGTCGGTGTGTAAATCTAATAACAATGTCTTGTAGAACAGAAAGAGTAGCAACGAGAATGTAATATTTATTTTCTTGTATCTATTTAAATAGAGTCATAATAAAATAAAATCGGGAATATTCGTTTTTTTTTTTAATTTTGGAAGTATTTAAAATTTTTAAACTTTTTAGGTAGCATTTTGATCAGCATCAAATTGCGCAAGTTTGCCTTCATTTAATCGACTTGGTATTATATCAAGTTTCCCAGATCCCAATTATTAGAATCGAATTTAAGACACCCTGTACATACCTAATTAATATCCCCTATAATAAACAGTATTCGTCTTACTTAATAATGTCATAGTTTTTGTGTTAGTTTTTTTCACAAAATATTTGTTTCTTGATTATGCAATGTAATAAAAACAAAGCTCTTGTTAACTTAAATAAAATAATTACAGTATAACCTCCATAATGTCATAGTAGTCATACGTTTTTGTGTTAGTTTCTTTCACAAAATATTTGTTTCTCGATTATGCAATGTAATAAAAACAAAGCTCTTGTTAACTTAAATATAACAATTACTGTATAACCTCCATAATCCGGACTAATAATTGTAAGGGGCATGTCCGGATAATTAATTTGTACGTATGACTAAATATAAGCAAAAACACAAGTAAAATCCAGAATAATTCATAAAATACTTATTTATTAATTAAAAAATATTGCCTTATAAAAAAATTCCAAAAAATTGGTATATATTTTGCCTTGCAAAAGATATTTTAAAAACAAGAAATACTTAAAAGTACATAAACTACATTTTACAATGTACATAATAATATGTTATGAAAATCCTTACAAACAAATGTAACTGACTTTGGAACTACCTTAAAAAGTCGGTAATATTTTTTTTTGGTTTTTTTGACTCCAAATATTTTTTACAGCAATATTCTTTAGTTAAAAAAGTAACTCAATATGGTTGTCTGGTATATTGTTTTCTGATGCCCACCAGATACAATTGCTAATAGACTTTACGGCATCTTGGTGTTTAACTTTGGCCACAATTTGCAAATCATCATTGCTAGAAGAAGAATCGCTCTCTACATCATATGTCACGTCATTTATTTCAGCAAGAATATCGTTATTTGTTAATAAGGCGTCAGTCTCAGATCCACTTCCTGAGATCCATGCTTTCATATCTTCAGTTGGAATATCTATGCCTAATAATTGTTAACCAAGAACTTTTACTTTATTGATTTCCTCTTGGAGTTCCTTCGATTTTTTAATATTCATTGCATAAGTTGCCAGAGGAATGTTTTTTTCTTTATCTTCTTCGTCCAAACCCACCTCCTGGGTGGACAGCAATGCCTTTCTAGATTTTTTTGATTAGGTCTTGATGCACATCCCAACTAGCAAATGTATTTTATAATTTTAATTTTCTACCACTCTTTTGTTTTATTATTGTTTTATTAATGCTTTCAAGATGTTAATTAATTATATTTCGGTTGTGGATAACATTATATGGTTGTCTGCAACTGAAAGATTTTATTGTATATACATTAAAACGTTTTTGCTACAATATTGAAAAATATGTAATAAAGCAGTTTTAAAATAATTATAAATATACTTTCATGACTAAGCTATAAAACAACTTAGTCTACAAAACTAAATTGTTTTATAACGTCTTTGTAAGAGTCTTTTGAAGCATATTTATACCGTTATAAAAACTTATTATTATATAAAAAATATTTTATTGTATAAGTTGGTCATCTTATAAAATACTTTTTCTAAAGTAATATTTAGGACTATTTCGTTTTTTGGAGTAAATTGTTGCTCCAGACCTTGCTATATAATTATTATATAGAGATGCAGTCTGCTATAGATTGGAAACAGGAACAAAATCATTACATAATTAAATTGTTTTTCTTTTAATATAATTATTGCGGCTACCTACGCAATAAAACACATTTGCTATAATATATTTCTTGCATTAAATGTGTGGTTATGTTTCCTTATATTTATACCTGGGCTTTGTTTTAAATAAAAATATTTACAGCGATTGATAGTGCAAAAGCAGAAATTTAAAATGTCGGATATAGGACAAAAAATATGATGATTTTCGTAGAAGATTGAAAATTTGTTACAAAACACAGCAGGCAAGGGAAAATAAGAACAGCACAAAAACAATAAATATATATAAAAAATCTCAGATTAGGTAGAAGCACTTTTTTTTAATTTTCACTTTCAGCACTAAGAGTTATATTTCGGAATGTTAACAAAAGGATCCCTAACATAATTCCGCAAGATCCTAGGACGCTTAAAAAATAATCAGATGATCGTCATGACAAAAGTTGGAGATGAAAGTAAAGCCCGTGATACAACAAAATTTTGTCTATGCACTGACCTGCCTAAGGCTTTTAACTCAAAGAATCTCATTGTTTTAAATTTTATAAAAGTAGCCTAATAATTATCGTATGATGCTTGTTACTAACACAAAAGTATTTTATAGAAGGCAGCCATTTTGAATATCCATGCACTAGTTTGTAACTCTAATACAGACATGTGAAGTTACAACAATTATCATATTTTTGTTGTTAATGACAGTTAAAAACGTGCTAACTTAAAAATGTATTATAATTAAAATAATCTGACGTAAGTATGTTTCCAAAATGACTTCAATTCAAAAAGTGGATTTAATAACAAAAATATTTTTTTTTAGAAATCATCGGTAAACAGAAAGCGCGGCTAAAATTTGTTGAAAACACGATATATAATTCTCAGTAAAATTTCCTTCACTAAAAATTTTAGTCCCCACGAGAGATGCGTGTAAATGAAGATCCATTTTACTTATTATTTAATCCAATAAGTATGGCTCCTTCTGTGTATTTTTGCAGATGTTTTTCCTTGTCATAGCGGAGCATTTTGTTTTGAATCAAAGATATTTGTGGCGACTTTAAAAATATGTTTAAAAAACCCATTTATTTTATTACTGTGTTACCGTTCAGCATGTTTTTCTCAAAAAGTCTGTTATAAAAATTCTTAGAAAATAGTTATTTAGTGCTATTAAAAGAAGCTTTAATAAAACAGTTCTATAATGCCGTTTCTAAATATTCTTAGGGTTAACCGAAATGTTTATATAACTATTTTTTAATTATTTCAATAACCATTACAAAATATTTATGGTGGCTGAAGTATATAAAATGGTGCCAATTTTGCATTTATAAGTGGTGCAAAAACATTTTAAAAATGTTTCTGAGAGAAATAATGTTTTATAAAATTTGTGTGGGAAACATTTCTAGAACTTTTATAAAACACCAAATTGCTAGTTGGAATGGTACCTTGCTTCTTGTAACGAAAAAACTACGCCTTTAAGAATAATGCACTTTAAGGTTGCAGGAATGTTAGTCTCAGATGCTATAATTTTTTTAAGCAAATTCCACTGTCAAAGACGCTCTGACAGGCTTGAACAATTAATAAAAAAATCGCACGCGCGTAGGCTGTCCAGATTAAAGAGAGACGTCCGGATTATGACTTTTAAAAATTAGTGTCCGGAGTAATAAATGTCTGGATTTAAGTGTGTCCGGACTCTAAAGGTTACACTGTATTTATTAAAATGTCTTTAATTCGAATTTATTATTAGCTTAACTGAGTTTAATAAACCTAAAATACAAGCCGACGTACCTTATGACTAAACTACTTTTAACTTATGTTTTTTTTAAATATTTCTTCATAATATTTTTATTCTTATGCCATTTTGCCGAAAGTCTTATAAAAAAATAGCTTCGGACTTAAATTAAGAGTTGCAACTATAAATGTGTTAAAGGGAAATTCCCTTTAACCCTGCCTTTCGTGCCACTTGAACTTTCATTTCGTCTCTTCTTGGACTGCTTTTTCTGAACATTATTTAAGCGAAGCACTTTAAAAATGTCAAGTGGGCTTTAAGTTTTTCTTAATGTGCCTGAAATATCTTAATGCAAGTATTTTTCACTTAATTGCGCACTTTTGGTTTATGGTAAAATTTGATTTTACCAACACTTATGTCTAGAAATTAAAAGGCTGAATACAAGTTAAGTATTAGATTAATTGAAGTCTTACTTACAACACAGTATACTGAGTTAAGTTTTTGCTCATAACATAAAATGTTGCTATTTTTAAATAAGCTAACTGTATTAAAGAGTATTCTATTATCTACAAGTGATTGGGTATACCCAGTGTACTTAATTTAGTATAACAGCGAATATTTCATTTATTTAGGAAAGAAAATTTATATTTATAGTGAGGTTGTTACAATTTTTTTAAAGGTTTTACCTAATATTAGAAACTCACAGCTTCCTTTCTTGACCCTCTAAAAATATTTAAAACATTTTAAAACCAAAGTTTACAGTGGAACTATACAAACAGACACCTTAATTTTAACTTTACAAACTACCTTAAAATGGTAAAAAAGTGAGCAGTAAAAAGTATAGTGAATAGAATTAAAATAGTTTTTTCCAATTTGAATATAGAAAATAAAAAAGTATTTTTAAAAGATTTTTAATTTAAAATAATTATCTTCTTAATTTTATAAATAATTGCTTTTTTATATTTTAAAAAGTAAATTTAAAACAAAATCATAATTTACCCCTCTAAAACCTATTTTTACCATAAACTCAAACAAATTTGTTTTTACCATATTAGATAATAGTATATTACATACCGAGAGTGGTAAGAAGCCCATTACACACGATTTCGAAAATTACGGTACGAGCGTAGCGAGTCTGAATGAAAGAGTGTGTAATGGGCTTACCCTCGAGTTGTGACTATACTTTTTCTACGACTTTATGTTTAGTTTTTTTAAAATAAAAGCAGAAGATTATGTAAACTTTAAGTAACAATACAAATAATAATACAAACATTTGCGTTGTCAAGGCGATGCTATTTGTTTCATAGCCAGCTTTACAAAATCTATTGAAAGTTTTCAAGATTTTGGGGGCTGCGGCTAATGCGATTGTGGAACTGTTACATGAATATATATATATATATATATATATATATATATATATATATATATATATATATATATATATATATATATATATATATATATATATATATATATATATATATATATATATATATATATATATATATATATATATTACGTAACTGCCCTTACGCACAGTGTGGTTTTACAGTATAGTGTTTGTAATTAGAGATTTACGATAAAGTAGACGGTGTGTAATTGGTTCTTACTAATATAGGAGTAGAAAAATAATTTTTAGGATCAATATGGTAATACATGATTACCTTTGTTTAAGTTCAAGTTTTTAAGTAATATTTTTAATCATTTAACACATCTTAACGTTTTTTTTTTGTTTGAAAATAATAAATGTATCACTTAAAATAAATTAATATGCCATTAAAAAAAAACTTCATATTTAATAAATAAAAGTTTTTAGAATTGTTTTAATTTTAAAATTCTTACAAATTAAATTTTTTTCTATTTTTTTCTTTATCGGATATCGATGGCAGACAAAAAATTCTAAGATTGGGTAAATTTTCATTTAAACTTAAATTAACTAAATAACAATTAAAAAATAATAATTATAATAAGAACAATTATTTCTTATTAATATTTATGACAAAAAAACAATTATTGACATTTTGCAAATTAATTGTTAATCCGGTGATTTCATCAGTTTTGAAATCTGACTTTACCATTCTTAATTGAAACCCCAAAACCTTCACTACCTTTGAGGTAACGTCACGTGACAGATGAATTTAAGGGGGTATTTGTGTTTTTTATGGTCTTTTTTTAATAAATGAACATTTCAAAACTAAAATCTTATTTTTGCTAGTGTTTTTTTCGTGAATTTTTGGTGTTTGGACCTGTTCCCTGAGGTAAGGATATTTTTTGTTTTTGTAGAGTGGTTAATATTTCCACATAATATGAAACACTTTTTAATTGAATGTTAAATGTTTAATATTTGTGACACCAATTCAATATTTTAAAATTAATTTGAAAAATGTATGAAAAATGATTTATAAATTAAAAATATAAAGTGTTTTTGTTTGTATATATACATATACAAAATTTTAATTTTCCCAAAGAAAAAATTTTTACAGTTTAAGGTTATATTAAGAAAACTGAAAGTTACTTGACAATTTATAAAGAGCCTCTTTATTATTATATTATTTTTTCTAAAAAGGACAGAGGAAAAAAGCGCGAGATCAAGTGGCACGGATGACGAGGTTAACGAAGAACTTACTTTACCTGATTTATTTATATTCGCAAATTTTTAAGCAAATAAAGGTTCTTAAATTCTAAAAACACTTTTATTATGTTATTAAATATTTTTTTGCTTAGCGCCAAACACATTTAAATAGATAAAGATAATATTTTATAAAAATGATATTAGTAATGAAAATTATTTGGCAGAAAATAATTTTATAATCATGAATAATAATAATGAAATTAAGTTTTAGACTACATGCCCAAAATTTTTTATTATTGTTATGTGCATTAATTTATTAAAATCGGTTAGATTAACTTTCACAATAAAGAAAATCAAATTTGGGTAATTTTTTATTATAATATAAATAAATGTATTTATGTAATGGTACCCATATTTTTGGCTATAAAAAAACGAAAAATAGAGATCTTGACTTTTATTGTTCTATATTACGAAAAACTAAAAAAAAAAAAAAAAAAAAAACGGTGTTAATAAAAATCAAAAAATGTATATATATAAAAAAAAAATATTCTATATTGATCTCTTTTCAATAAACAAAAAAAAAATAGAAGTTTAAAAAATTTATATTGTATAAAAATTTGCAGCAAAAAAATTAAATAATAAGATTTTTAAATTAAATTTACCTTAAGAAAATCAAATTATTGAATATTTATTCAAGTTATATTCTTCAGTGCGCCAAAAAATAAAATATAAAAATGCCGATAACTTTTTTTTTTAATTTCTCATGGCCAAAAATAGGTAAAGCCGCAATTCTTAACTATTTTTATCTCAATTAAAAAAAAAAATAAAAAAAAAAATTAAAAGAAATTGTATTACAAAATAAAGATATCGCTATAAATAACTTCTTAAATAAAACTTCGAGCATCTGTCTATATTAATAAATGTTAATTTTTTTATAATACCAACAGTTTTTTAAATAATTCAGACAGATCCAAAAAATTGCCAAGTTAAAAAAAAACTTAGTCTAATTAGTGCTTAGAGGGTGCGTGATTTTTGGATTTTTGGCCCTTATTTTACAAAACGTGTTTTGGATAATCTCTTCTTATTTTTTACCCTATAAATGAAATAAAATTTTACTGCATGCTAAATTAAGCTCTATGACCTCGAAAAACTTAGGTTACAATATTTTAAAAAAACGTGTGTCCTAAAAACTACTTACATATCAAATTTTAAGTTTCTACTCCTTTGGGAAGTGCCTTAAATTTTGATGAGTCAATGGGTAAGTAAGGTCAAAGTTAAATCAGAATAGTCAGTCAGTAGGGTAAAATTTTAATTTTCTCAAATTCATATATTTTAGAAACCACTTGACATGACTTTCTCAGGATATTAGAATACTTATGAGATGTTATAGACCAAATCTCAATACATTTATGTGAAACGATAATTAAAAAATTTGATAGGGGGAAAAGTACGCAAAAACTTTTTGTCTAATAAAATGTATACACTGAGTGGGGCCCTCTATGACATATCTTATACATAAATCAATCTGTTTAAAACATAAAAGGTGCAAGAATGACATGATTTTATTAAAGCACCAAATAATACATGTTTATGGGTATTTTTGTGTTGGGGGAAAACACTGTCCCAGACCGATATTATATGAATAATATAATTTTTTAAATTTTTAATTTAAAAAAATTTAATTAAAAAGATAATTACCTAATTTACCGAGATCAATGGTAATTTTAAATTTAAAAAAAAAAATTTATAACTTTAAAAACGTTTTTTTAGTGCTAAAAAAACAGTTCCCTGCATGTCCCCAAAAACAGTTCCCCCTTAAAAAAAAGGGTTTTTTTTACAAAATCCTAAAAAAAAAAATACTTATAATATTTGAAATATAATAAATTTTTTTCTAACAATATGGGGAATCCAATTTTTTTAATTAATTAAAAATTTAAAAATACTTATGGGGTTATTTTGTCCCCAATTTTACGCACAGTCGCCTGGTTTTTTTTTAAAATACCCCCAAAACATTTAATACAATTAATCTTTATTACTACGTTGTGCTTCGTATGCCTTTTTTTTAATTTGCCCAATAATAATAAAAAAAATAAAATAATTTTCCCCTGAAAAAAAAAATTTGGGGGAATGTTTGTCGGGACAAAAATACGCTTAAAGTTGCCTAGTTTAAAGAAATGTTCATATCTAAGGTACTAAATATTTTATGTAAAGCTTTATAAAAAATTTTTTTTAATTTAATAAACAAAAAGTTTTTGATGCTACCTTTTTTCCAACCT
>JAHBCN010020957.1:0-14517 GCA_019359885.1 Listronotus oregonensis | reverse complement strand
CAATTATTTTAAAAAGGGGGCCAAAAGTTTTAAAAAAATTTAAAATTTACAAAATATTTTTCTTTTCTTTTTTAAATAACTCACGGGGCGCTGGGTAATACTCAGGTCCTATACACTTTTTTTTATCTTAATATTTAAAAATTCCCCGGTTCAGAATTTCGGGTTTTCAGAAAGTAAAACGGCGGTTGAAACCCTCAGTGAGGACTTTTTTATTTTTTTCCCAAAAATTACTCGAGGTCTCCTGATAAGTTCATATTTCATAATCTTGGTCAGCGTCAAAATTTCCAAAGTCAAGCAACGTCGGACGGCCCATTACTTAGCTGGGTGACCACAACGACACGTGGCGCTAGCCCGGGAAGTAAAACCCTAAATCGGACCTTAAAATTTGCCCATGTATTTTTGCGGCGGGAAAATGTCGGATTTTGCGGCAGGAGTCAGGTAGCTTATCTACTAATGCACAAGAGCACAAGCGAGAACAACGAAGAATGCCACCGTGTCATGTCACACGTCAAAGCAACCGAACGATCGATAACCGTTGTGATGACCAGCCAATAGGATGTTAGAATTTTACTTATGCGCAGTTGGAAGCTCTCCATCGTGAGATAGACTTATGGAAAGGACTTCCGTTTCGACTTTTATCAAGTGAACACGCGTTTGGAAGCTTTAGCTTTTTCGTTGGAATCGACCGCAGTAGCGCGGAAAACTGAAATTTTTTCTCGTGAAAATCAAAGGGGGAAACCGCCAAAAATTTAATATAGGGGTCTTTTTTTCTGGGGCTAAGCGCTGTGAGGGGTTTGGGAGGCCTAGTTTCTGATGTTGTAACATTTTACGTAGTGCACGGGGGGGTTAAAAATTTCCTTTTCCTTGGCCCCCGGGAAGGAGGGTTGCCCCCGCAGTTTCGGAAGGTGTTGGCTAAGGCGCTGGAATTAAAAAAGATTGGCAGCCAAAGCCATAACTGGATAATAGAATAGAATAGAATAGACTTATGGAAAATTTATATTATGTTTGGTGATGCTATCTCTCTCTGTTGGCTTCAAAATATCATCACACAGCATATGAGACGTTATTGGTATATTGGTTTATAAGTATTTGATTTTGAAGATGTTCGCGATTAAGTCTGGCCGCCAAATGTCCATTTACTCGAGTAACCCGTATTGACGCTGTTTATAGTGCACTGTATAATGGTAGTAAACCCTAATAATCATTAATACTGAATAAAAGTCCATACAATTTTTAATTTTAAGTACTAATATAAATTGTTATTTAACGAATAAAAGATATTTTTATCAGAAATATTTTTTGAGAAATAGGAAATAAGAAAGTTTTCCATAAAGTATTTTATCTAAATCTTAATTTTTTTCTGAATATGCTTATTTTTTTCAGATATGTCCTACAGAGTTCAACAGGGGAAATTTGAACAAAAAAAAGATTGCCTTTTGCGAAATATAAATAAGTCTATAAAAACAAAGATAAAAATTGGTGGCTTCAGGGAAGAGAATGCCGAAGTGAATGTCCCATTGGATCAGAATATAATAAAACACTGGGGTTTCTTGCGTACCATGCGGCAACTTATGTGTTAAAAATTGTACTGTAAAAGAACTAAATAATCAAAATGAAATTAAAAAACCGTATTTTTTCCCCCAGTCATGGGTTTCCCCCTATCTATTGTTGGCCCCTTTAAAAAAAAAAAAGGGATTGGAGCCCCCCTTTTCAAAAATTTAAAAAAAACCAAAGATAAAACGAGATTACTTGTTAATAGCTAGGAGGAAATTATTAAGGATCTGGAGTTCCTTCCGAATTTAAAAGGATTGATGGTGTCAATTTAATATAAAAAAAAGCTCTGTTTGTCTACGAAAATCGAAATCTGAAGAAACTATGGAACTTTGATGAGAACTTTTACTCAGCATTGGAAATGGTAGGTAACTTTTTGGGGTTTCTAGATTTGGATTTCATCAGTAGAAGGAATGGAACGTAACATAATTTTCGCGAAAAAAAATAGTGTCGCCCAGGCTATATACAGGGTTTTTTCTCATAATTAAACAGCTTCTGCTGGCTTTATTATACGAGATAGAAAAACTTTCAATACAAGACTCGTGGGGTTTTTTCCCTTTAAACTATAAAAAAAATAGTTGACGCGTATACAAGGTGAACCACAAACATCGGGAAAAACCCCGAACCTACGATATATATATATATATATATATATATATATATATATATATATATATAAAAAATATATATATATATATATATATATATATATATATATATATATATATATATATATATATATATATATATATATATATATATATATATATATATATATATATATATATATATATATATATATATATATATATATATATATATATATATTTTTTATATATATATTTTTTTTAAAAAGGGTTTAAATTTTTTTGGGGACTGTGATTTAATAATTTTTTTCGGAGACCCCTTTGGGGGGTTTGGGGTCCTCAAATTACAAGGAAAAAAAAAAAAGTGTTTTTTTTCCAAAAAAAATGTATTTTTTACCGCGTTTCCCTTGCCTTTTTCAACTATTGAAGTAGTATTCTTATAATTAACATTTACATACATCAAAAAAAAAACAATTTCTTTGGAACACAATAAATAAACCAAAAAAACAGATAAAAAAGCCGAAACCGTCACTTTTTTAAAAATTTTATTTTTTATACTGTAAATTTTAAAAATGTGACGTGTTCCTCGGCTTGTGGGGTATCTGTTTTCGTTGGTTTATTTATATGTGTTCAAAATGAAATTGTTTTTTATTGATGATGTAAATGTTAATTATAAGAATACTACTTCAACTAGTTGAAAAAGGCTAGGGGAAATTTTGGCCGAAACGTCAAAAAAAAACATTTTTTTTGAAAAAAAACTTTTCTTTTTTTTTTCCCCCGTAATTTGAAGGACTGCAAAACCCCAAAAAAAAGAATCTCCGAAAAATATATATATATATATAAAATATATATATATATATATATATATATATATATATATATATATATATATATATATATATAAGATAGAAAAAAATAATTTTTAGCACTATCAGCCTGGAACATAATATACAGTGTTCCATTTTTAAAAAAACGTAAGTTTGGTTTACCAGATGTTTGTGGTTTACCTTGTATTGCGTCAGTTTTTTTTTCTTATGGTTTAGAATAAACCCTATGTTTAATTATGGGGAATGTTTAATTATGAGGAAAACCCCGTATATATGTTCTATAAAATAATGTCCCGTATTAACGTGTAATTTTTGCTTTTTATTCTAAAAAAATATTAAAAGTATATTAAATGTAACACAAACAGAGCGATATATTGATATTTACTAACAGGGGTTTTTCAGAATGTTGTGTGAAAAAGGCAGATTCTATATATAATAACAGCCAGCCAAGCGTCACTGGGGGCACTAGTAAACCTCAAGGTAAAGTCCAAACTGACATGGGAATGCCAAAGAGAACTGGAAGTCCTGGGGGAACACAATAGAGTGATCTCTTGTGGATACCAGGACATTCAGGAATAGAAAGCAACGAAAAAACGGAGAGCCAGAACCCGCCCTTGGAGTGACCAAAAAACCCTAGCACGAGAGCAAATCGGGAATGGATTTGAAACCCAAAAACGAGGAATACTGGGAAAACCTTAGTAGAATTAGACATGGAAAATCTTTATAAGGGGTCCACCCCAAAAAAACGAAAAAGAACTACTCGGGCAAAGTAGGAAATACTTGCATAACAATAGGGTTGCTAACAGGGCATGATTACCTAAGAGGACACCTACACAAGATAGGCTCATACAATGGGGACCCAAGTTGCAGAATGTGCGACGAGGGGGAAGAAACAGCCTACCATATCCTGTGCGAATGTACAGCATTGAATCACAAAAGACATGCATTATTTGGGCAACCGGAAATGAGCCCACAGGAATATATCAACCAACCAGTCTCGGGGGATACAGACTTTTAGAAGGAACAAGACTAATGGGAGAATTGATATAAAAGACAAAGGAAGATTAGACACAAAAAACGCATGGCCTCCGGTAGTAGATCCAGACGGCTCCCAAAAAGAAGAAGAAGAAGAAGAAAAAAATATCTAAACTGTGAAAAAAAGGTTATTAAAGATGCTTTGCTTTTATGATATTATGGGTACCATTTTATCTTAAATAGTTTATTTTACACTTATCAAAAACCTTTGAGATATTGGGATAAGTTTTGGTACATACAAATATATCATTAGAGGTTACACTAACATGTACAAACTTGTTGTACTTACACCCGTGGCGTTCGTGCGGCAAGTCTTTATTTTTAGCGAAAAAACTGGACGCCACTGGTTTGTGCAAAAATTAGTGTCGCTTTCTTAAAGAGGATTAATTTTGTTTAAAAAGTGCCCCTGGGACATTTTCCGGCGCACCGTTTTTTAAATAAAAATAATTTTATTAATCAGAACGATTGATTTAAATTTTATTATTTTATTTGTAGTAATTTTTTAGAAGACGCTGTATCAAATATTATGTTTAAATCTACTACTGAAAATTGCCTTCCTGTACTGGTTACTGTATATGTGACCTTTAATGATACATTTGCATGTACGAAAACCCAACCTAATATCTGAAGGGGTCCGGTAAATGTAAAATAAAGTATTAAAGATCGAAAAGTTTAAACAGCCTGTATCATGAAAACGGAGAGTTTCTGGACCCATGTTTATTTTTTTTTAGTTGTTTTAGATGTAGAATCTGCCCTTTAATTTTCCTCATGACATTCTTTAACACTCGGTATTTATGACAGCTAGAGGTCACTCATTCATTCATACATTTATATACTAACTAATCACGAAATCTCAAAAAGTACTTAACCTATAAAGATGAAATTTGGCACGGATGTAGATAAAAAGTTGGAGACGTTATCAAAGAAAGGATTTTTTGGGAAACTTTTTCCCTAAAGGAGTAGTATGAGGATGAAAGTTTCTATGAAACTTTGTCATTTCTGGACTTAGAAGTATGATAATTGGTATTAGGCTATTGATTACGATTAAAAATGATCTGTTGTTACATTTTTGGAAATACATTTTTGAAGCGGTTAAAATGAGAATAAAAGTTTGTTAAGAAAAATCGTCATTTCTGAAGTAAAGAAAAATAGAATGTGTTAGTATTTTTGGAACTTTATTCCCTAAGAGGTTAAAAGGGGGAATGAAATAAGGTATAAGAAATTTGTTATTTTTAGCCTTAGAAATATAAATATGTAAACACGCTTTTATTTGTCGATTTTTTACGAAAATAAATTTCTTGAATGTAGTCTTGGAGATTATTCCAAATACTTAAAAATCTATAAATACAAATTTTCCCGTATTGATAACCTTTTAACAAAATAATTTAGTGCGAAAAATTGCTTTGTTTTAGAAAAATGTCTATATTCAGGTAATTTTTCGATAAACATATCTCAACATAAAGTATGATTTTTGAACATTCTCAGAAAAGATCGCCCAAAGAAGGGTTTTATGGGGCCTGTACGGATTGTTTACTTAGGATATCTTATGGGTTTTTTGCTACCGGAGACTTATGACTGTTTTTTTGTTAGTTTAAATATGAATAAATACACTTTATCAGCGAATATATTTTTAAATTTTAATTTATTTCATTTTAACCTTTAGCAATGTAAACTTTAAGGCTTATAGTATACATACAGGTCCAGCGTAGTAGAAACATAGGCAGGGAACTGATGAATTTACTACAAGTATAAGACAGTATTCCCAGACGCGAGAGTCCGAACTTCGACAAGATGCCTTGAGCGCGAATTGCCTGTTATGTAAGTTAGTTGCCTATAACGGGCGTCTCAATATTGTTTATTATGATAGGTTATAGAAAAATCCCAAGCAATTTATAATGTATTACAATGTTCGTTAAAAAAATAAATAAATAAGAAAACTATCACCAATAAAAAATATTATTAAAACTAGTTATTTATGCAAAAAAGTGTGTAAACTTAGTCTTTTTTACGCACGGACCGCTTCGCTAGATAACTTATTCAATTTTTTATTTGGGATCGATTTTTCATAAAATATACATCAGAAATTAAAAACCTAAATATATCCAATTAGCATATTAATATACCGAGTGTCATAAACTATGTTTGATAATGATATAATTATAATAATAATTTGGCAAAAAATGTTTAAATTATACGGTGTTCGCTTTAGGCACTAGTGTGTTATATAAATTACTGGACCTTTTTTGTTATACCCACCCCACAGAAATCGTATAAAAACATGTCAAATTGACAAAAAAGTACACTTTTAGTGATTTATCACGTCTGAAATATAATTGGAGAAAATAAAAAGCCCCTTTATCTAACCAGAACTAACCATGACCGCCCTTTCTGGCCGATTCTCGTGGGGCCAGAGGGGCGGTCATGGTAGTTCTAGTTGTAAAGCTGTTTTTATTTTCCCCAATTATATTTAGGCGTGATAAATCACTAAAATATACCTACAAGTTGAAAATAAAACCATTCCTCTCCCATCAATACCTTCGGCCGACTTCGACTGATGTCGTAAATCGTTCGTGATTGGGAATAATTATCGAAATCTCTCCGCATCCGCTAGTAACGTCGGCATGCATACTGGCGGCTAGCGCCACGGATTCCACTTTGGCTTTCACATTGTGCGCATGGGCATAAGATCATATCAACTGCACCTAACCTAACATTTTTGTATTTTGTTAATTTGTATACTTCTGTGTTTTTGTTTAGTAAAAACTTCGAGTACCCATATTATTTGTGTGTTTTTTATTATTATTTGGTATAAAAATGGACATAATTTGCCAAATTTGCAAAAAAATTCTTCGTAATTTTCTAGAAAGTTGCTCCAACTCCAATTTTGAAAAATTTTGGTATAAGGGGTTTTTTAATTTTATGGCAAAATTTCCCCCGGAAGAAAAGTTTATTTTTCCTACTTTTAGTAAATTATCAGGTTTTATTTTGGGTTAATTACTTTAACTAACCAGAATTAACCACGACCGATCAAAAGGGAGGGCTTTGAATTTGTGTAAATTACCCCTACGTAGAAGTTATTAACAAAATTTAAATAATTTTCAATTTAGTATTTATTACGTCTAAAATATTATTAGGAAAAATATAAACCCATTTAACTAAACAGAACCAACCATGACCGACTAGAACTAAGGGTTTTGAATTTGTCTAAATTATCCCTACTAGAAGTTATTAACAAACTTTTAATAATTTTGAATTTTGTATTTTTACGGGCCGGGTCCTCCTGTTTGGGTCAACCAGGAATCTTTTAAATAACTGAAAGTTTTATTCAGGTTAACCCTTATTTTGGGGTGCAATTTAGCTGTTTTTTTTACCTGATGATTTGGGCCGCAATTTGATATACCCCCTTTTTATTTCTTACCGTTTTGGAAACCCCAATTAATTACTCTTTACAGAGTTTGATTAACTTATAATTCTCATATTATAACTATTTTTTTTTTATCCATTAACCATTACTCCTTTAACACTCTCCCAAATATGCAGGGTGTAAAAAGTATAAGGATCATAATTTTAATGGGCGATAGTGGAGCTCAAAACAAGTAAAAAGCTCATATGACATATGTGTCAAAACTTGACAGATTTTTGCCAAACGATGTAAAAGTTTGAGCTTTAAAACAATTATTTCTAAAGGGCCCTTAACCCTGGAAACTTTTCTCTTAATCGCTTATCAGTAGTTTTATTTGCTAATAAAATAAAAAAAAGTTTCAAATGTTTCAATCTAGAAATAAAAAAAAAATAATTTTTTCCCCAATTAAAAATGTAAAAAACAAAAAAGAGCAACCTAGCTAGAAGCCTTTTTAGTTAGTTGTAAATACGTGTTCAACGGACGGAGTGTCCAAGATTTGTGAAAACGAGATGGGGGCAACCGAAAATCATATCCTTCAAGCAAAAAAAAAATGTGTTTTAAAACATAATAATTTGTGCTCTTAAAATGAATATTTTGCCTATTTGTGGTGAAACAATTATTTTTAATTAAAAATATTAACCAAACAATAATGTATTTTTTTTTAAAAAATTTTTTAATTAAAAAATTAAATATCAAAATAAATTGCAAGAAGTAATTTTAAAATTTTTTGTATATAAATAAATCTTCTTAAAAAAATGTAAAATGCAAAACTGTGTGTTGCCAATTTTTTTAAACTTTGAAAGACCCATTTCGAAAACAGTTAATTTTTACCCATATGTTTTTTGGTTTTTTTGACTTGTTTTGAACTCCACTACCCCCCATTAAAATCGTGAGCATCATCTTTTACACCCCGTATAAATTAACAGAAAAATTAATAAATTAAACATCCCGCAAAAAACTAACGCTGCGTCAATGTAAAAGCAAATTTTAATCCGTGGCCCCAGCCGCCGTGGCATGCATGATTAATAGAACAACCCCGGAATATGCTTTCGGGCGGGTGTGTTGTATAATTTATTTATGCGGTCTAATCGTTGAGAAAACAGTTGATACCTAATACCGTTATTTATAAATAGGGAATTAAATACCAACAGCTTTATTTATCAGTTCATTAATTGCCAAAGCAAAAAAAAAAGTAAGTTCTCTAAACACAAAACTCATTTCAAAATTAAAATAGTACGCAATAAAAAATAAATAATTATAAACATAAAAAATACTCTAAAATGAAATTATAATAATATTCAAACAAACCTCTTTCTTGCCAAGGCAATATCCCAAACGATCGTAAAAACCCTCCGTTTGTTTTTTGGGGTGATAGTTTGAAAAGCTTCTTCGATTTTTATTCGAAGTTCCTCTAAATTATTAGCCTTATTATGACCATAAACCTATTTTTTTTAAAAACCCCACAAAAAAAAATCATTAGGAGCAAGGTCTGGTGATTCGCGGGGCCCCAAAATGGTTCCACGTCCACTAATCAAAGGTTAGAAAAAGTATTGTCCAAATATCCTTGAACAATACGTCCATTGTGAGGGATAACCATCTTGCTGAAACCCCAAAATTACCAAATTTTATGAATTTGTCGATATGATTTTCCTTGAAAATACCATTTTACATTTAAGCCTTTTCACGAAGTTCGTAAACGTCCATTATTATTTATTTTTAGTGAAGAAATGAGTTTCCAAGAGAACTTACCACTATTTGAATCCTGGGGTGCAGAAAGCAAATAGTATTTAAATTCAAAATTAAATCTTCAAAAACATTCAACATTTATCGCATCGTTTTTGCGAGTCAGCTCGAGTCAGACGAGGGGAAGTCAATTCGCCTAAATGATTCCTATGTTTCTACTACGTGGACCTGTCTGTATCCCTAATATCTAGTTCATTCAACATGGTTGCAATAAAATATATATTAAAATTGTTCTTAAATCGTTTCAGGGATCTTTCCGATTTTTACGAAATCTCGTGTATTTTGTTATTTGATATTCTAAAGGTATTCTATGAAATACTCCCAAACAGCACTTACATCTGGGCAAGAATGCGACTAAAGTAAAAAATAAACTGTTGCTTTAGAACCCCTAATATCTTCTTAAGATGTGTAAATATCTCAAAAGAATTATTTAAGCTTTAGAAATATTTGAGATATTTTAAAGATAAACACCAACAGCGAACTCTGTAACACTATAAAGACGAAATTTCCTTTAACAGAAAATATCTTGAGATCCGTCTCCGTAAGTGTTCTCGGCTATAATCATTTTCAAATGAATAGTTCGGATTACAGAAATAGAATGACCAGGGTCTTTCTACGGTTTGTTCTTTTTTTTACCCAATAAAAATTTAAAGATATGTTTATCTTTGTCATGTACATCGGTTTTTTTTTTAAATTATTTTATTTTAATTTTATCTTTTATTTATTTTATTTTTATTATTTAATATATAACCTTAACCTAGGATTTTTTTTTTTTTCAGTCAAAGTATTTAATTAAATTTTTCGAGTTGCTGTTTGTGGTCTTCGGTTTGAGGATTAAAAAATGGATCCAATTTTTATAAATTTTCTGCGAGAGCAGGAGAATGGCTAGACAGATTTTAAAGGTTAAAAAGGAAACTTTAAGAGATGTTTAATAAATGACTTTTGACAAAATTATATTTTTTTTAAAATTTTTTAAAGAAAAAAAAAGCTAAGTACTGATATAAATCCAAACGGAAGGGGAAACGAAAATTGGATTGACAAGTGACAGAAAAAAGGAGCACCTACCCAAAAGTTGTGTTTTTTTAAAAGGTAAATATATGTTTTTATGTTACATAACGTACTATATCGCTACCTTGGAAGAAAATCGGCACAATTCAAAAACAATTAGTTTAAAAAAACCCCATTTAAAGATCTAATTAAAGTTTAATAAATATAACTTATCTCCATAAAATCTAGCAAAAAAATATTTTTTTTTGTTAAGTACATACTTAGATAATTTTGTACAGTATTTTCTTTAAAAAATATTAACCCTAAAGGTTTAAACTTGTGACTTGTGACATTAAAAAAAAAACATTTTAGCTTTTATTAAGGACAATTAATTGAAATAATAATTATTTACAAGAAAACAATTTATTTTATAAACACACAGAAAATTATTTAAATAAAAAATTAGTTTTCAAAATTTTTTCGTTTTTTATACTCTATTACAAAAAAATGGCATTATAAATGTCAAAGTAATTTGATATACCTTTCTTATCAGTATTTTTTCCCAGGCCAGCTTCGATTGCCAGATCAAATTAAAAATTTTTGCAATGTAACCATATACATTACTTGTGCACAGCATACTAAAATGAACATTTTTTCCAAGTGCTACAATCTGTATATTTCTTTTTTTTTTTTTTATTCTGTATTTATTTTTGACCTTAAATTAATCTATTTTAGGTCGTTTTGGGATTTCATGACAACGAACAACTATGTCTAACAGAAATTAAAAAACCCCAAAAAAAAACTGGTATTAATTTTACTGAAACAGACGTATCTACTCATTCTAATGGAGTTTACTGTGCCCTACCAACCGCAAAAGATCAAAAAATTAATATTACATATTTTTGGTACCACCAATGTCACACTACATTGGGATCGTAAGGATGAAAAAAAGGGGTTTCATTATACAGTATATTACACAGGTAGGTTTTTTGTGCATAAGTAGTGATTTTAATTTTAAATTTCAAAAAGGTCACACAAGAATAATTATTTATAGTCAGCGACAAAGAATGGTAAACCCTAGAATTTAAAAATTTATATTGCAATTATTTATTTTCAGTGCAGTAAGTAATAATTAATTTTGAGTAGAAATTACCAAAGGGTTTAAAAAATTATTTTCAATTTTAATTTAAAATTCATGGTATTCGCTAAGAAAGACCATATTTAGCCAATTCATAAAAAAAGAATATTTACAAGCATAAGGTAAAAGTACAAGGTAATCATTTAAACAAAAAAGGTAGAAGTAAAAACTTTTTTTTATTCATATTTATAATGTTTACCTTATATTTGGGAGGATATCCTTCAAGCATTAGTAAATGCTTGAGGGGCGGCCGCCAGCGACACGTTCTAACGTGTTTACATTTTGTTTTTTTTCCCTGTATCGTTTAAAAGGTATTATCTGTATTTTTAACATGTCTTCCTCAGGCAGTTAGTGAAAATGTAGAAAATACTAATAATGAACTACGATTCATAGCAAATGAAGTTGCCAATGCTCCCGTGATACTAAAAAAATTCAAGTACCAAAAAAAAAAAAAAAAAAGGACGGGGCCCTTTTTTGGAGCGTCACCAAGAAATACGAGGTGACATTCGGTAAATCATTAGAGGGAAAAAGGCTTTTTAAAAAAAATTAAATATGAAATCAAGGCTGAAGAAAAAAACAGACCTAAAAAAAACCGGAAAACAGCGATCAAATTGTTAGAATGGGAGAAACAGTTATTAAAGGGCGGTGACAGAATCCAACAATTGGGTAAATTGGAGGGCCAATACAGATTGGTATTGTGGAAGAAGGATCTACTCTGCAAAAAGTGATGATGAAGTTGAGCGAAAAGATAAGGAATCCATAGTTCTTTTGAAATCGTTATTGCCAGAAAAAAAACAAAAGCTACAGAAAAAAAATGAAATAAAGGAAACGAGAACGGTTAGGAACTTCAACGGTTAGTTCTTTTACAGCAGTACCATACATAACATACAAGTCTGCATTTTCATACATATAACATACAAGTCTAGTGCAGAGAGAATACTACCAAATGAAAAGGGAAATGATGAGGCAAAAGGAATCATTACGAAAGACTGTTGATGATGGGAGATTCAAAATATTACACCTTGAAAATAATAACAATGTTTTTGTACTTTTTAAAAGATAACAAGACATTGAAATAAAGTACCTATGTTTTATTTTCTTTCCCTAATTATTTGCAAACCTAGTAGAACTTTTTTTTGAATTAGATATTTTTAGAAATAAAGAGAAATATTTTGTGAAAATTCTATGAAATACAGTAATGTCGTATATGTTTCCCAAATTTAAAATAAACTTTATTTTCAGCTTTTATTACAGCGACAGTTATAAACTTAATTATTAAAATTGTTTATCACGATAATTAAATTTTTTCTGATTTTTTTTCCCTGATGACGAAGATGAAGATCAACCCCGATCATTATAATCATGTTTATGTTCGGGCATCTCATCTGTAATTGGTTTTAAAATCATCAGGATCATTTAAAAATTTTTTCGACGTTGTGGAGACAACGCAAGCAACAATTATTTTGGGGACATTTTCCAATTTAACGCGACAAATGTACTGTAAGATAGGAAACGGGTTTCAGTTGGCCAAAACATCGCCTTTAATTGTTACTCTCTGATTTTAAAAAATTTGTTATACTAAAGCTCAGCACCAGGGGGAGGATTTTTAAATGGAGTCATAGGCCAAGGTCTATCCCATATTCATCATTAGCAAGCAGCACAACATTGCTTTTATTTTGTAATTGTAATCTCACTTGTGAATTTTTCCATATTCTGGAGTCGGACGGATCCAGGCCAACTAACGTCGAAGCTAGTAAACATTTTTCATCACAAGTGGCCTGCACATTTAGAGTAGGATTACCTTTTTGATTAATGTACTTGTTCCATGGCGATTTGGTTTTAGGGAAATTTCCCACGTGGGGAAAAATCAATAATACCAATTGCTGTTGGGAAAACTATACTTGTTTTTCCATAACTGTTTGGCTTCCATTAGTTTATTATTACTAGTTGGAAACTTTAGCCATTCGTCTGATTGCGCAATTATGCTATCAACTATTTAGTCACAGTACGAAATACCGTAGCTTTTTACTAAAACCCAAGTTCTTGACCGATGCCTTTTTATAGCCAGGGTCACTGAGATAACGTAAACATATTTTCATTTTAAGATCGGACACAACGCACCCCCCCCGTTTCTTCATGTCTACCCAAAATCTATTTGTAATCCATTGTAAATTTCCCTTCGAAACGGTATAATGCTTTAAAAAACCCGAACAAGTATTGCTAAGCGGGGCTTGTACTGTTTCACCCCTCACATCCACCAGATCTGCCATCGCGCTTTGTACGACCATTTACTACGAAGCCAAGTTTGCTACCGACCACACTCAGAATTTTTGAAGGATATCCTTTCCATTTAAAGCAAAAGTTAAAGTTTATGTATAACGATTTACTTTTTTTATGAAGGATATGCTCATACCTAATAAGTAGAAGGTTTTACCTAAATTTTATGAAAAACCAGCTGAAGCATTTCCTTCATATTTTGCAAGTATAAGTATATCCTTTTTTTTTGAATACGGCTCCCTTGTGTTTAAAAAAAAATTAACATTAGGTTAGGTTAGGTTTAAAGTGAGTGGAGTTTTTTTTCCCCCCGCCGCACCGCTCGGTCTGTTGCGTCTTATACCTTTTTTTATTTCTCCCAATAGGATCAGTCTTATAATCAATTTGATATCAAATATGTGTTCTGGGGGTCCCCGCCCTGGGAAAATAAAAAGAAGGGTCAGATCCGTCCCTGGCCTCCTCTCCCGGTATAGTGACGTGGGGAAGGGAAGGTCCCTTTTTACAGGAACCAGATGTTTCCCTTCCCGAGGCCGTACCTTTTGGGCCCTTTTCCCCATGAAAACGGTTCTATCCGCTTTTTGTTTAAAGCCAGGGAACCCCTTTCCCCCATAAAACTGGTTTTTGTTCGCCCCTTTTGTTTGGGTTCAGGGATCCCCTTTCCCCAAACACCTGTTTGTTCAGTATGTGATTTTTGGGGGACCTTTTTGAAACGGATTTACTCGTTTCGGTCGGCGACCTTTGTCTGTTTTTGACCTTAGGTGAACCCCCTCCCGAAACGGATTTTCCCTTTCGGTCAGCGCACCTTTGTCCTTTTTTTCCATGAAAGCGGTTCTGTCCGCTTTTTATTGGGGCAGAAAGTAATAGTCCACCACTGCAGAGCCCCGCAAGGGAGTAAGGCCAGATACTCCCCGAGATCGCCCTGTATCTCAGAGGCACCGTTGGAGACACCTGTTTTTGGCAAGGGTGTCATTT
>JAHBCN010020956.1:0-14510 GCA_019359885.1 Listronotus oregonensis | reverse complement strand
TCTGGTGATCTTTTCACCATTCATCAAGAATAGACCCAAATCTCGCGCTGGTGGTTACAAACACTCCAGCAAACCACAACTAACCAGAACAAACGTTTAAATTTGCTTTTGCAAGTTTTTATTGACACAGCCCAAGGCAGTAAGGATGGTACCAGGCTAACCACAATAAATTTGTTAATGTTGTAGGGTACAGAAGCAATATGTCTTAATTTTTCTCGAGATCCAACCCAATCTATTTATATGTGTTTAGTTGAAATCAAAATTTTTACCTACCTAGTAGCCTTTTTTTTTAAATTTTTTTTTGTTTATTTTTTCAAAGATTAGTGTTTATAAAAAGCGCATGAAATTAGGGAGAGGTTCTTTCTTTTCTTATTTATAATTTGCAAATTGGTTTACCTTTAAAAATCAAGTGTGCAGATATTTTCCAAACAGTATAGTGCACCGTATCATCAGTTCAGTCAGTATCTGCATATGTTTTTTGTTAAGTTACTTTTAATGAAGAGTTTAGCATTCAGTTTTTATTCTTTGGATTTACTGGTGATTTTTCCCAAAAAGAATTTTGGGATCTGCAAACATTGGTAAAAAAAGGAGTATTCTTGAAGGACTGTCATCTTACGTTATATTATTTTGTAGACAGTTTCCCTGCCCCTAAATTTTTATTGTGATTTTAAAAAAGCATTTTATCTTTTTTTTCATTAATTCAGGGTTACGTTGGTTAAAATTTAAAGCTTTAATGGATGTTCCACTATGGGATAATTGTGATTTTCTGCTTTTCCATCCCCTTCAAATTTTGCCCCCAAATTTTAAATTTACATTTTCAGCCGGTAAATAATGATTCATTTTCCCAGAGGAGATACGGCTGCTTTTGTGAATCCCCAAATGTATCCCTGACCTATGTTTTTTTAAAGATGTGTTGTGTTTGTTATGAGAATTATTTTTTTTATAAATATTTTTGGGAACTATTTTAGATGAGACCCCTTGTATTTAGGTTGCCGGATATAGTCCGGGCACGTACAGTGAATTGCCCTTTGGGGGATTCCCGAAAAATAATTTTAATCTTTTTTAGAAAATAAAGGATCAATTTTTGGTTGATGGTTCCCTTACAAAAAACATATGATTTTTTTAAAATTGCCCGTATTGTAAAGAAGTTCCGCGGTCATATTGTCACTGTTTTTTCATAAATTTCATTTAATTTTAAAAAACGCTATTCCCTTTGTTTAAATTTTTTGGGTTAATTTTTTTTCGATGGGGCTTTGAGATAATTTGCCGCTTAACATGTATCAGGTTTTATTATTTTACATTAAATACCGGCAAAAAGCTTTTTAGGGATTTTTGTTAGTTATAACATTTTTATATTAAAATATAAAAAAAACTTTTTAAAACTTTAAAATTTAAATTTTTTAGAATTTAAAATTGACTTGATCTAAATCTAAATACTTTTCAGCAATTTAAGGGAGTCCCATCTCTCTTAAAATTTTCGATGTCGCGTTTGCCTCAAAAAATCAATGTTTAAAAACCCTGATGTCTTTCTAATTTACCGAAGGACCACCCATATTCCCTCTAATGAAGACAAAGGTGTCCGCAACCATATAAATAGCCCACCCATACCAGTACACCAGGTGTGTAACATGTTTCTTCATATCAAACTGTGAAGAACGTCATTTACCACGTCGCGTTCTTCCATTTTTCCCATCATCACGATCCCCAAAAGAAACTAATATATTACTGAAAATAATTTGGTTTTATTTTTTTCGAAGTCTATTTCTGAAATTGCAGTCACTTGCGTCGATCTGCAGTCAATAAACCATCCAAGGGGGGCAAAAGAAACAACCAAAATTCTTATTCGGGATAAACTGTACGCACCCCGACTACCCTTCCGTGTTCCAAACCCCATTGTTTCGTAACCCCTTTATCGAACAAAGGATCTCAAAAAGCCAAAAATCGAGACGGCGATCTTCCCGCAAGGTTTTTCCCCCCGATTTCCCGATGCCCAGCTCTGTCCTCTGCGGATAGATTTGTTTTTTTCCCCAATTTCTATATTCCATTTGCATAATTGGCCAAGTCTTTGCACCTGAGCTATATTGCCCAAAATAAAGCATTTTAAAACAAACTCTTTAAATACTAAATAAAAAATTCGAAAAATTTTTCACCCAAAAGTTTAAAAACACCAAAAATAAACAGTAGATTAGATTAGATTATTTGAGGGGAGGGGGAAAAAAACCCCACCACTGCAACCTTCCAGATTTTTGTGGTTTCCCCTTCGTTCTTTAGAGTACCTTGTCCAACCCCGTCTTCTTAACTAGACTCCAGGTCTCGACACTGGCCACCCATATAACTTGCCGGTGTTGGTTTCCCCCCTTAACCTTTTAAAACCCAAGCCTGCATAGTGCTTCGAAAGGACCACACATGAAATTTTTTACCCCTGGCAGAACCTACACAGGCTACCTTTCACCAGGTTTGTTTTTCCAGGTGCTTGTTGAGTTTACAATGACCTGTTAGTTGACCTACCGTTATCCCCGACCTTACGGCTGTGGCTCAGTAGGCCCGATGTAAATTTTTGGCCGACAGGTTTTAATGAACTGCTTTGCCTGTCGTGCCCCGGTTTTTGTACCCCCAGCTTTGAAACTGTCTGTCTACCCAACTCTTAATAGATGCTTTGAAGAGACCCCCGAGATCCCCAGAATGGCTCCGGGCCTATCATTTCCGCGGCTGACCCCTTTTTGGCTAGGTCGTGGCCTTTCGTTACCTGAGGGCCCCCGGGCCTGGTCCCAGGCTACCGAAGTTTGTTTTCCCAAACCGACTTTTTTCCCGGGCCTGTATACACCCCGACTAGTTTGGGAAATAACTTTTAACTGATGGCCTTCAAGGCCGCTTGGTATCTGAGTAAATGACGATATTTTTTCCTTTACCCCCTTTTTTTTAACCACGGGCAATGCACTATTTCTGCGATTTCCCCGGAAAACCGTGGGGTGCTGACCGAGATTAAGATTACCCCTTTTTCCCTTCCCCCCAGGGCTTATCTTTTCCAAAAAGGGGTTGGGCCCCCCGCCCCCTACAAAAAACCCTTTTGGGGGGTTGGGCCCAGGGACTTGGTCCCCTTTTCCCCCCTTTTTTCCCATCTTGGGGTCCTTTGGGTTCTATAATTGGGCTTTGACCTCCTTTTAGCCTATAATACCGCCTTTACTTGCCCCTTTTTAGATGTGGAGTGGGGAGGTTTAGCAGCACTTGGGTGCGGGTTGGGTTGTTCTATACTCCCGTGAGCATACGCATGCTAGCCTTTGCCCCTTTGGTTGTCGATTGTATGGTCTGTGAGACTCTTGCCCCCAGGCAACTGAACCATAGGTTATCATGGGTCTTATTCCATTTTATCAACCACATGTTCATCTTTGGGTTAAGTCCCCACTTTTTCCCCAAAAATCTGCGACATCTCCCCGGGGCAATTTTTGCCCAACAGTAAATAAAGCTAAAAATTTAACAAGTTTTTTTGACTAAAGATGAAATATTACCATTTTTATTTAGTTATATACCCCAATAGGCTTTTTGCCCCATTGAAAATAATCTTTAAATTGTGGTCATCCTTTAGATAATAGTATAAAGAAGCATATTTCTCTATAATATAAAAAAAAATATGCATATTTATCCAAAATATACGTATTAAAATTTTAAATATTTTTGAAATTAATTCGGCGACTGGAAAGCTCTGTGATTGGTTGAACTTTGGGGACGTCACTTGTAAGTAAATAAATGTCAAAGCTCTGTGTTGTGTTTTCAGATGTTATTTTTGATCTGTAACTATCTAAATAACTGTTTTTTTCCATTTTATATAAAAAAAAATATTTCAAGTAACATAATTATCCGTTTTTATCAAAATGGACCCTAAATTTTGTGCAAGCCCATAACAGAAAACCCACCTGAGATAGACGATTTATGATTTGGGCTTTAAAAAAAAACGCTGACTACTATGCTGCAGAACTAAAAATTTTAAAACAGCTGTTTAAATACTCTAAAAAAAATTTTTTTAGTGTTTATCATTCAGTATTTTCAAAAACTTATTGAAGGTTATGTTTATGGAGTGTAGAAATTGAATTTGAAATTAAAAAGTGTCCAGCTGTAAGCAGTAAATAACAGTTGAGTGAAGTGTGCTGAAGTGAAAGGGGAATTTTTTTTCTTGTTTAGTTTTTTTCCTACTCTAATAACTTTATGAAATTGACACTTATGCTACGGCGGCGCCACTAATTTAACACATTTCGACGGACACTTTTTTAACACAGAGATGGCAATCCCATTTTCTACGATCCATAGATTTTTTACCAATAAATTTATGGTCTGCTTAAAGTGTTTATGTTATCTAAAGGGAATATTTTGTTGTACATAAATCGGGGGATTTAAAGCAGGATATTTTAATTTACATTAAAGTGATCTTACAATAAAAAAAATTTGAATGCGTACAAAGCTGTTTGGATCTCTTCGAGCTAATTGTAACCCTTTTTTGCCTTTTAGGATTTGTTGGGACAGATATAAACAGTTTTTTTTAATAGAATTGGTCATTGTCACTAAAACCATTTATGTACCATTTTAAAAAAATTTAGAAATTATTAACAAAATTACTGTAGCTGCACTCGTTGTTTAGTTGTTTATTGCATATAACGTCACGCGAAACAAAGTCGACCCCATTGAGACAGCGTTTTTTGCGCGTTTTTTAATTTAAACTTTAACATTGAGTTTTATTGAAAAAACAGCGAAACAATTTTTCAAAAAACAGTCAAATAGCCTTTTTAAAAAATATAAATAATCACTCATTATGGGGGTTATGGCTATGTGTAACTTTTTTAAACGATAGTCAAAACATTTTTTTAATACAATAAGCACTTTAAACATTATTTAAATAATTTAAAACAGTTAGAGAACCTGGGTCTTTCAACAATATTTAGAACAATATTTCAAAACGCAGAAAAAAATCTTATATAAAATAGATATCGTAGCGAGAGTCGAGAATCCGAGGTCATATTCAGGGTTGGGGGTTTGGGAGATCGGAAATAGGTTTCCCCAGGGGGGGAAGGTACACCTACCAACTCATGCGAGTTGTGATCCTCTTTATGGGGTATTGTTATTATTGTACCCCCCCATAGTTCACGGCCCAGGCCCCCAGCCATAAGTGCATATATGGTTTTTATTTAAGATACTGTGCTATAAGTCCCGGGTTTCCTTCGCATAGTCTATGGGCCAAAATGGTTTAAGGGCCTGTTCAAGGAACTACTACAAAAGCAGAGACGTTCCCAAAAATATATTTTAGATTTTCTGAGGACGAGACAAAATTAGGATTAAAAGTTAGATTTAAAGAATGGGGAAATTTTTTTAAATACCGCCCAGCTCATTTACAATGTAAACATTCTGAAAGGGAAACCCCGGGCTTTAGTATATACTTTACAATTCCCACTAAACTTAAAATTTTAAAAATTTTAAAAAATAATTTCTTTTTAAACAACCCGACCTTTTAATTGCCTTTTTATTATTAGTTTAGTTTATGTGACATGAACGTTGTGAAAACTATTCTGTGACTTTGTAAAACATGATTTATTAATATTATCGATCGTTCCACTGTTTGCTTTGCTTAAACATGGAAAGCAATTTCCCTTTGGATATTTATACCTAACATTTAAAGCTAACAAAAACCTTTAAAATTTTTACAGCACAGTTTATTATATTAATGCTGTGAATTTTTTTTATAACTTTTGTAGTTTGTTATGGTTACTGGAAGATCCATATTAGGTTTAAACTTGAAAAAATACCATCTAGTTTCAATTTTTTCAGCTTTTGATGTAATGCAAATAACTACATTTTGACAAAAAAATAAATTTTTTCGTGCAAAAGTTTCAAAAGTTTTAAAAAAGTTTTTATCTAAAATTTGAATTATGTGAGAAACAAGCACACCTTTTCAATTAAGATGTGACAATAAAAAAAATTTTTTAACGGAAAAAAATTTAAAAAATTGACAAAAAAAAATAAATCATTGGAAAAATTAATGTGTTTCTACTTATTTATAAAATAATATTTTGTAACCTTTGTTTTAATTGTGGGATTCAATTTAGATTAATGTACTTTAAAATTAAATAAAAATTAAAAAAAAAAATCGATTTGGCCCATCAATAGATATAATTTAGTTTGGGTTAAATAGGTCGTCATTTTTTCGTAAAGTCATACAATGTTGCTATTTTCTAGACACCCCCTTTTTTAATGAATAAATTACATTTTTTTTCTTAAAGTCATCGTTACCTTATTATAATATAAATTTAAAAAAATTCTTTCCTATTTTTTAAATACTGAGGGATAAAAAAAAGACAAACATTCAGTGCATCCAGCATCGCCGCCCATTAATTAGAATTATTGGTCTCCAAACCAAACTAAGCCCTTCCAGATGAATTACGACATTCCGCCCCGTGGGGACAATAATTCAACTAAATCAGTCCACTTCGGTCCTGCGACATTTTTTCTTTATCCAATTTGCCATTTAACTCACGGTCGAAATTAAAGGGTAGAAAGGTCAAACAAGCCTCCCCTCGGCCTCCCCGCCCGCCCGAGCTAAATCAACCGTTGTAATTAGTACAAAAACGTTATTGATGTGTCGCAGGAATTTGGTTATTCGATTATTGGTCAGGAATCAGAATCAGCATTGCAGAACGACTGATAATACTGTTTTGGGGAAAACAATTATATCCGAATTAATTAATAACATATTGATGATGAAACGGGCAGCGATTCAATAAATAGCGAAATTTCATTATCGGTGATACTTTTACAGGGTATTCTATTCTCATCTTGGGTTCAATGTTTCAGCCGCTTGTATTCATGTATCTTGTACATAAATATGATCAGTAAAACACGATTTTATGGTTTAAAAAACATCTTTTTTTTCAGTATGCTTCCCGTTCTTTAATACACTTCTTCCAGTGACCTTCTAAATTAAGGATCCCTCCTTGAAGTGATAATTTGTTAAAACGTTTCCCCGCATGGATTTTTTAGATATGAAAATTGCCGGGCGTCACAGGGAACTAAACTAGCAATAAGGGAGATGTTGAAAATTCTACCTTAATTTACTGATTTTTGTGATGATTTGAGAGGTGCGTTCTTTTTACAAAAATGTTTTTGCAATCAGGTCTTTGATACAATTGTTATTTCGAAGTACAGAGATCACCCCATTTTTTAAACCCTTTTTTGTGTTTAGAATATGGTGGTTTAAAAAAACATTTTATCCGTTTTAACACCCTAAAATTTTAGAAAAATGCGGCAAAAAATGTGCACCTGTCCTTCTAAAATACATTTTAGAAAAAATACGGTCGCACCGCATCATGAAATTAAAGGGCTTCTATCAAATCTCTCGGTTAATCAAATTTTTTAAAAACCATATTTTGTAATTTTGCTATTATTTCTGGTGTTAATGCACTTGTAACGTCCTTCACGGATTGTCTTCAATCACGTTTCATTTCAAAGCTATCTTTCTACATTCTAATTAAAGGGGAACAGTCCTTAAACCAACAATCTTTTTAAAATGTGTTTTGCAGTTTCACCTTCCCAAAAATAGGAATTTTTTACTGCACAGCATTCATTTTTTTTCTTTTCCCGGGTCGGGCCCGGATGTGATTTTTAAAAAAAGGGAATAAACCTATGTGGCCATCTTTGTCGGACCTAGGATTTTCCATTATTTAGGCTTTATAATTTTAAAACAATTACAAAAAATTTTTGGCTTATTTTGCATTAAAAAACAAGGCTCAATAGCCCCTTCTTCTTTTTTCTTCTTCTTCCTTTTCCTGGAGCCGTCTTTCACTACGGAAGGCAGCGCAGCCTCTTGGGCTTTTTTTGCCTAATCTCCCATTGTCTTTTATACCAATCCTTTCATTAGTCTTGTTTTTATACAATTTGATAACCCCGAGACTGGTTGGTTTATATATTCCCGTGGGCTCATTTTCGGGTTTCCCAAATAATGCCTGTCTTTTTTTGATTTAACGCTTTACTTTCACACGTATGTGGTGTTTCTTTCCCTCGTCGCACATTCTGCAACTTGGGTCCCCATTGTATGAGCCTATCTTGTGTAGGTGCCCTCTTAGGTTATCGTGCCCTGTTAGAAACCCTACTGTTAGGAAGTCTTTTCCTACTTTGTCCGTGTAGTTCTTCCTTCGTTTTTTGGATGGGCCCCTTTTTGAAGCCCTTTCCATGTCTTATTCTCCCGGGGTTCCCCCAGTATTCCTTTGTTTGTTTCGATCCATTCCTGGTTTCCCTCGTGCTGTGTTTTGGTCCTCCAAGGGCAGGTTCGGGCCCAAAGTATGGTGTGGATGATCCATGTCTTGCTAGCTCACCCCTTTTTCGTTGCCTTCTATTCCCAAGTCCTTTACCCACAGAAAGTTCCCCTTTGCGTTCTCCCAGGCCCTTTTTTTATGTCAGTTTGGGACGTCACCTTGGGGTTTACTAATCCCCCTAGTGCGCCTCCTGTCTGTTTTTATGCAGATCCGCTTTTTTTGTAAGCCCCCCCTTTTTTTTTTTGCACAGTGGGAAAAAATATATTTTGTTTGTAAGACGGGGTGAATTTCCCCATGTACAGCCGCCCGATCCCTGCTGGGTTTTTAACCACCGATAAGGATGTTCCAACCCTGCCGAGGAGATGGCCACTCACCAATCTGAAATTTTTTATCTCGAAGTTTTTTTTGAAGAGTATTGGGTATCTGGTCTGTTCTCTCATCCAGGGTGTTCCCGCCAACTTGACTTTTATGTTGTTGTGTCCCAAACTGCGTAGAGACCAGGGTTTTTTGCAGTAAAAAGTGTCATTCTTGTTTCCCCCATCACTTGGGGTTGGGGAAAGGCCAAGACATTCCATGGCTGCTGTTGGGTTGTTTTAATTGCTCCTGTTATAGCTACAAGCAAGTTTTTGACCGGCCCAAAGAGCCAAGGACAATCACAATTTTTAAAAAGAAAATTAAAAAACCCAAAAAAAATGAGAAATGCTTCATTAGTCGAACTAACCAATAAATGATCGATTTTCTTCGTTGTAAAGTTAATAAAAGGGTCTACCTTCCTTGATTTCTAAAAAAAAAAATGTTTCGTCATTTACTTCCCAGAAAATAATGTATTATCCAAAAGCTTAGCCATAGCTTTGATTTTTTTAAATTCTTTGTTGGGTTTTTAAACCATTTAGGTTGTTTTTTTAATGATTGTTATATTTATTTTTTTTTATTAATTATTTTATTTTGTATATTTTTTAAAAATTTTTTGTTACAAAAATTTAAAAATATTGATTTCTTAGATTAAAATTTAACACTTTTATACAATTATTCTATCTATATATAACCTCAATCCGTATTTTAAACCCGATGCCGTAAACAGGGACTTTAAATTTTGCGTTACCCCCCGGTTCGCCTAAGCCAAAATTTAAATGCCCCATGTTTTTTTTGGGGAAAATCCATCGCATTTTCAAAACTGTACTGTATTTATCAGCGACAATGTACAAAAACATTGTATTAATATTGATAAGGCAATATTACAATAGGGAAAGGTATTTTAATTAACCCCGTTTGTACACTCCCAAGAGCAGTTAGTACTTGATCGCAGTTTTAAATTTAACCCTTTATTGGTTGAGATTTTTAAGCCAATATATGTTCTGAATTCCATAAAAAACTAAATTTTTAAAAATTTATTTTAATCACTAGTCAACATATGTTTCGCCATCCCCGTAGCTTCTTTAGACTATAGATCAACACGTCTTTCCGTTTTTTTTCTGGATACAGGGCGTATGTTGACTACAAAAATGGGGGCCCCAAAAATTTAATTCAAAAAAGGAATTAAAAATTAAAAAAAAGATTTTAAATTTCCTCTTAGAATTTTTTTATTTTTTCAAAAATGGGGGGGTTGGGTTTCGCAATGACTGAAGCGTCAGGCATTTTTTGAAAAAATATAAACAAATTGTATACAAAACGAAATGAAAAAAAAAAATAATAAAAAAGCATTTTTCTACTTTATTTGCTTTAACTTTGTAATATTGGTCGCAGAGAAAAAAGGCAATAAGAAAAATTTTTATAATTTAATATCCTGAGAATTGAATATTTTCAAAATATCATTTAAAAAAAAAAAAAAATGTAATTTTTTTGGATATTTTTAACCCTTTAAGATTTCTGAGAATTTCCATTTTCGAAAATAAAAACTTTATGTAAAAATATAACTTTTTATATGCTTTATAAAAAGTTGATTAAATTGTTCATTGTGACATCAGAAAACTGTCCTTAAATTTGGGACGGTTTTTTTCATTCATTATCCTGTACATGTCTTTCACGAACCCTTTTTTATTATCTTTATAGTCCATTTGTGTTTGTTGTTTTGTCAAAAAACCCCCTTTTTATTTTTATATTAATTGTGAACAACAGTTGGAAAGAAAAAAATTTTGGCATCTATTCCCGTTAAAGACGATAATATAATATTTATAATAAAAAAAACAACGTGTTTTTTAAACATTATCTTTTATTCTAAGTTTCCCATCAAACAAAAGTAAAAAAACTGACAGGCAATGCTTTTTAACATAGGTATAATCAAAAGGGCGACAGCTGTCACGTGCTTTCTATCAAAAGCCTTGTGGTGGGAAAAAGTAATACACAAATGCATTTTCCCCCTCCAGTAATTGTTTATTAAATAGGCTAATTAATTTCCGGTAATTAAATTAAACGTCTGTTTAGAAATACGCCATTGTTAATTTAGTTATTCCATTAATTATTTAAAATAATTTATATATTTAAGTCGCAGAATGAAATACTGACGTTAATGCGCTGTTTTAATAGATGATTTTAATGTAAAATTTTTATTATTCGTTGTCGATATTTAAAGAATGAGACATATTTTATTATTTAAAATTTAAAATTTAATGATAGAAAAGTTGTCTCCCCGGGAGAATCATTTTAAAATAAATTGTGATTTTAATTTTTTTTAAAAAAAAATATTAGTAACCAGGAGAGCTAAAACTTTTTATATAAAATATTTTTAATAATTTTATACTGACATTATAGACAATATAATAAATGAATTTGCAGCCAAATCGGTTCTTTTTTTTCCTGGGAGCCGTCTTGATTCACTACTGGACGCGGCTTTTTTTTCCCCTAATCTCCCATTTTTTTAACTAATCCCCCAAAACCCTCCTATTAGTCTTGTTCCTTCTACAAGTTTGAAAACCCCGGGTTTGTTTTAAATATTTTGGGGGAACTCTTTTTTGGTTGCCCAAATAATGCCTTTTTTTGTGACTAAGCTTAAAATCCAAAAAAGGGGGTTCTCTCCTCGCCGGGAACGTGGTTCCCCATAGTATTAGCCTATCTTTGTGGGTGCCCTCTTAGGTTATCTCCCCTGTTAACAGAAGGGAAATATTTTCCTACTTTGTCTGGTGTTCTCCCAGGGGTAGTCCCCCATTTTTTCGTGTTTGTTTTGGGTCCCTTTTTGGTTTTCCCCTGGTGTGGTTTTTGGGCCCCTTCAAGGGCGGTTCTGGTCCAAATTATGGTGTGGATGATCCCTTTTCGTTGTTTCACTTCCAAGTTTGGTAACCACGGGACCCTATTTGGGTTTTCCCAGAACTTAGAGTTCTTTTTAGCATTCCCATGTCAGCTTGGACGTTCCTTGGGGGCCGGCTGACGTTGCAAATCCCTTTTGTAGCCAAATCGGTTAATCAATATCCAAATTAAGTGTATAGGTGAACATTTCTTATATTTCTTATTGACACGTCTGGTCATTGATTTGATGATCCTCTTGGAGATCCTATTCCCCTTCTACCTTTAACTGTGTCTAAAAGGTGCCAGAGGCAAAGTGGGTGCTCTCTAAGTTCAACATGCTGCAACTTTGGATGTCTCTTTTATTTTTGGGATCAAAGAGCGAAAGTTGCTCATTTCACCTATTAGACCCCAAATCAGACGCGTTTTAAAGGGGACATTAAATGGGGTAATTTTCGTTCTTTATATTCAGTTTAAAGGTTAGGTTCTATCTACAAAGCAAGGTATAAGAAAAAAGCAAGGTATACTAAAAAAAAAGGCAGACAGATAAAAAAAGGTCCCAAGTAAAAAAGAATCTGGTCAAATTTTTTGGATCTCAGTTCTTTAAGGTAAATGGTATTTTATGAACAATTTAAGATACGCTGACGATACGGCGATCTTAGCAGTTAATATTGAACAAAACAAGCAATCGTAAATGCCATAAACGCAAAAGGACAGGAGTTTGGCCCAAGATCAACATTAACAAAACCAAACTCGATGATAGTGAGCAGACAACCCCACGACCCCCGTAGAACTCTATACCACAATACCCCAAACCGAGAGGGTGAATATTTTCGAATACTTGGGAAAACACTAAAGGGAAAAAGGGACAAATGACAAAGAAAAAAAAATGGCCTAGCCACTGCTAGAAATACGTTTATCGAGTTCAACACCAAATTACGACAAGAGTGGTAAAGGTTACATATACTACCTATACTTTCAGTTTATTTTATTTGGAATACTTCCCCTTTACTATTTTTTGGGAAAATGGGCCCTTTTTGGTCGGGGCCCCGGGGTAAAACGAGAAAAAAAACCCCCAAAAACCCAAAAAAATCACAAATACTAATCTACTTTCGGTAGCAACTCGGCCACCGTTGTCAAGACAGAAACTAAAAAAAAAAATTTGGGAACAAAATTTTTTAAGAAATTTTTTAAAAAAAACTTAGCCCCCGAAACGTAGATTAGTATTAGTGAAAAAACCCAAATCTATTTAGTAGTATAATCTTATAAATACCAAATAAAAAATATTCTAAAATTAAATAAATAACTTAATCTATTTTAAACATTATAAACTTCATCAAGTCCTAGGTCTTCCGGGATTGTTCCTAGGCCCGGATGCTGCATTACCCCGTTGCACAGCTAAACCAAATTTTTGGGATGATGAAACTTCGAGTTTTTTTGCATTGTATTTTTTTGAAAATTTTCTTAATAATTAGTTTTTTAGGGTTTTTTTGGGTTTTTTTTTGGGGGTTTTCTTCTTTTTTGTTGTTTTTGTCAGCTCGAACCCCGGGACCCGGATCAATACCTCCTATACAAAGAAAAGGCCTCGGTGCTTTGGGCGTGACGTCATCACATCTAGGCCTAAAATATTTAGCAGGAATGGGAAATTTAAATTATGTTCAAAGTTTGTTATATTATGTAAATTTTTATAATGTTTTTAAAGGGTTTCCTGTTTAAACGGGGCTGCCAGAACGTGAACTGAACCCCTTAGCCGCACCCCATTCGTTTTTTTTTTCGGGAAAACGAAAATTTTAAAGCAAAAAACCCCATATTCCTTTTACAAAGAATTGCAGATTTTAGCGTCATTATAGTGTCACGAATGGGGTTTACTGTCATAATTGAGGTTTTGTCATAATTGGGGTTTACTGCCTAAAGGGGTTTACTGTCATAATTGGGGTTTACTGTCATAGTTGGAGTTTAATCATACTTCTTATCTAGGTGCTCTTTTTTTAAGAAAGAGGGCTGGGACATTTTCTAAAGGGTTTTTAGTTTTCTTTTCCTAGTTTTTCTCAGTTTATTATTTATTATTTTTAGAACAATAATTTTTTAAAAAATTTTTAGGGCTACTAGAAAATTTTTGTATTATCAAATTTTATAGTTTTTTGCATTTTTTCAAAAGGAGTTAAAAGTTCATGTTTACAAGATACTTTAAGAGCAATTGGGGAGAAACGACTTTTTATTGTAAATATCCAAAAAAGGGTCTTCAAATTCATAAAAAAATAATAAAACCCTGCTTTAGAATTTGTTCCCTTTTCCCGTTCATGCAGTTTCTTGACAGTAGAAAAGGCGGCACATTTTTTTACCTGTCTCAAAATTTTGGGGTATGAAAGAGTTTGATTTTGGGTTTTAATTGCCGTTATTAAAAATACATTTTAATAAATTGTGTCAAAAAAGGGAAAATAGTGGTCTTTCTGGGGGCTATAGGATGTGGAAAAAATATGTTAAGTTCATTTAAGTCTGAAAACTTACTCATTGTTTTTTTTATTTATTATTATTGTCACTAATTGTACAAAATACTAGGTATCCAATTTCTTCTAAATTTTCTATTATAGTTTTAATAAACTGATATAACATTTCCGAGTTTACTTGGGCACAGGACAAAATGAATAACCCTTTTAAAACTTTTAAAGGGCTAGTTATCATGAATGCTACTGCGGATGATGCCACACTATTATTATTTACTGCTGTACCTACAGTATTTCCCCCTTTATAATCCAAATAGGGGTTTTAATATGAATTTCATCAAAAAATAATATAACATTTTTCTTTTATCTGTTAAATAATGGAAAAAGTTGGTAGCTAGGTTAAAAAAAACTTTCTTTCATCAATTTTGGGGGTCTGTTAAAAATGTATTACAAATATTTTTTTTCTGTGTCGGGATGAGGTAAGATAATCGGAGCATGGCTACGTAAATATTTTTTTAAACATGGGGACAAAAGTTAAAAAAATTTAACAAAAACCCTT
>JAHBCN010020955.1:0-14629 GCA_019359885.1 Listronotus oregonensis | reverse complement strand
AAAAAAAATCACTAAACTTAGGAACAAAATTTTCCCTACGACGCAGATAAAAATATTAAAGCAATTATTATTTTTTAAATTATGTTTAATCTGAAAAACTACTAAACATATTTATAAATGGGTTTTTTTGATAACATTTACAACAAAAGAACAGTTATTGCATATTGTAAATTAATTGCAGAACCTGTAATTTCATTTACGGCGGTTTGCCATGATACTTAGGTTAACCTTAACTAAGGGACGTTTTGAATTGACTATTGTATTTTTGGCACCGTCTCAATGCAACTTATGTTAAGAAGGACTTAAAACTGCTTAAACCACAGTGGTGCAAACCGCCGTTAGCGGATGACTTATGGAAGCGCTTATTGTACGGCTTAATGAAGTTGACTTAGCTCAGGAGGGAGTTGTTCATGGTCAATATTTTATTCGACATATCCTTTTTCTGATTTGTGGATTCATCAATGTAGCTCTTAGCTACAGCCGTTGATTTCAGCCCCCAAGTCGCCAGACATTGGTAATTCCTTCTCCAGAATCCGCTAACATAGTCGCAGAGGATCGACGAAAACTATGTCAGTGTACTCTTCTGGATTTTTTTATTTTAGGTACGCAGCATTTTCTGAAGGCATTTAACCTATTGAATTTATTTCCACACATTGCGTACTGCATGCTCCTTGTTTATACTGGACAAAAAAACGTCTGTGGGGTATGTGGTGTTCGCAAATTTGCATATTTACGGTACAATTGCAGATAAAGTCCGTTATTTGTTTCATCGGAAACTACAAAGATTCTGGAAGTGTTATTTTTACTGTCAGGAATTTTCACCACTATCAAATTTTCATTATCCTGTATGTCATCAATCATTATTTTTGTAAGTTCATCTCTCCTACAAGCACCGGCTAATCCAAAAATTGTATCAACTTTTATTAGAAGGTAAATATTATCAGGTGCTTCTTTCATGAATCTTGAAACTTCTTCTTTGCTGAAAGTTTTTGATTTTTTGGCCGGTATCCCACGTTTTGGTGTTAAGTAGTGATGTTAGCTTGAAATATGAACTTAAATCAAGGTTCCTTTTTACTTTGAGGACACATTTTAACATAGAGTACTTACTCCATAAAGTATTAGGTTTATATGTTTTTGCAAATCCCGCAAAATAGGCCAAGACACTTCTTCTTTAATACTTTTTGTCCCCTTGCTGGAGCACCAGTTTTTGAAATGACTATATTGATTCTCATATTTTCACGAGATTTTGCTGGTAATAAATTCAAACTTACGGTATTTGCTGCATCCAGTATATCTAGTAGCTCCTCATCGGAACTACTCATTTTAAATAATTATTTTTGTCCGATTTTTATTTAAGTAAAAAAAGATATTATGACGCCTTTTCATTAAAAATGCTTGTTTGTATTGAAATTCATTTGTGCAATTGCTTGTTCATATGGAAACGAAGAAAAAATCTGACATGTGTTAAAATCACCAAGATTACATATTGTTGCTTGACTTTTCATAATCATTAATTATTATTATACAGGGAAATTAAAAAAATGTTTTTTTTTTTGTGTTTTAGTTGAAATATTGAAAATAACGAAGTAACAAACAAAAAAGAGAATAAACTAAAACTTGCAATGGCTTCGTATATTGCATGAAATAGCCTACAATTACTAAAATACATATAAATCTTGCTTATCTGTAAGATTTTAGAGTAGTGCAGAAAAGTTCACTTTTCCGCACGCCGTGCGGAAAAGTGCAGCTTTGCGCACTCAAATGCGTGCGGAAAAGTGGACTTTTCCGCACGTCGTAGAAAAGTAGTTATGGAACTATGATCGAGTGAGAAAAGGACAAAATATCCCACTATGGTAGGTCGGTAATCCCTCGCTAAATTAAACGAGTGCCGATACGCATGCCCAGACGATTCGCGATGTTGCAATTCACATCTAATCCATCCAAAAAAAAGAATGTTGTTGGTTATTGACTAGAGCGAAAACTACTTATTTCTAGTTTTAAGCAACTACAAAATAAAATTAAATACTTTCACAAAAAAAATAATATTTTATTTTTAAAGCTAGAAAAATTAAGTTTAAAACTTTTTTTATAATATTGAACATCAAAAGGTAAACATCGATGTCGATATTGATGTTTGTGTCTTCTAACATCGATGTTAAAAACATTGAACATCAGTAACAAAACCGCTTCCCCTAAATTTTCCAACGTACATTAAATGAAACTAAGCAGTCCTTTAGTATAAAGTTGTTGTATTCAGAGCACTTTAAAGAATTTATTTCCGTTAAAAATATAATGTTGGCAATGTCAGTTTTATATTACAGTTTTATATTATTACTGACAGTTTTATATTACATTGCTATAGCAACTATTCACCGACACCGGTCTGAGCCGCCTTGCGAGTCCACCTATTTTTAAATTATTACTACTAAAGAGATGTTATTGCATTAATTTATCGACGTTAAAAAGAACAGAATATTTTGTTTGGAGCAAAAGTCACTTTTCATGGCTTACTCTCTATTCTATTACCAGCCCCACTCCGTTCGGCTGTTAAACACGAGCGCGCCATGAAAACTATCCATTTTCCTCCATATAAAATAATACTATAATTCTAACAGACCTTGTAAACAGGCGTATCTCTAAGCAAATGTTGCAAGGTATTATTAATTCTGATTGATGACTGACTTAAATTAAGTACCACCTTCGCTTCAAACGCAAATCAATGAACTCGGCCAGCTGATGGCGATTACTAAAATGTTCTTTGTTAGCTCGATTTAGTATTCAAGTGGAGGCAGTTTTGCAGACACATGCCTTTTATTTGTGTGGCGTATGGCCAAATATTCATAAATCTCAACAGCACAATTTATTATTATTTCTTTTTATTATTTTATTCTTATTTAATGTTTCTCGCTTCTTGAGATACACGCTTTGTATAAAAAAACGAATTATTTTAAAAATTACCTGTTTACTTTGAAGTCTGTTAGAAAATCACTACTGAGGACAGTTTCGGTTCTAATAACTCGGACATAAACTATAATAAATATGATTAATAACGTAATGTCAACTAAACAAATACAACGCAGTGGTAATTACCGATTTTGTTTGGCTATAATTAGCTTAAAGCGTAGATTTAAAAGTGTTATGCATTTTAAGGGGGGTAAAGGCAAAAAAATCGATTTTTTGTGTCTTTTCTTAAAGTTAAACATCTTAAGAATATACTTCCAAAATTTGAGGTCGATCAGGCTAAAAAACTTCTCATCTTATCCTCGTAGTAAGTTCACGGTGTATATAAGACGGTAACCCGGGATAAATGCTCACTTTGGCCGTTTACCCCCCGTGTCCGGCATAATTCATTGAACCCGCCGTCTGATGCCTTTGTTAGCGATTTTCATCTGACATTTAAAATTTTAACGAGAAGCGATGTAGAACTGTGGCTTAACCAAAATTTTAATCTTTAATAAGACCACAAAAACCTATTTAAAATACGAATATAATTAAATAATTACCACTTAATTAAACTCCGTATTTATTAAAAGCTGTTTTAATTTTAGACTGGAACAAATTGCTATACCGGGTGATTGGTTGATTGGTATTCTAACGAAGCATCATATGATAAGCTTTATCGGCATCCGGTTTCACCGGAAGTAAATCAAAATATTGATCTTTAAATGGGACACAGTGTATATTTTTGTTTTTTAACTTTTACATACCGGGTGTTTCAAATTCGACTCTCACCATTGGGATCTCGGAAACTATAGGAGATACGAAGATGGTTAAATTGGGGCAAAGTTGGACATTTATGTGACCAACAATATACCGTTTAGAAAGTTTGAAAATTCCGAGTAATTCCGGAGATATCCGGAAAAAAAACGAAATTTTGGAAAATCGTTTTATTTTTTCCGGGTTTCTTTTCACGAATTTCCAAAATAAATAATACATTTGCATTGTCACTTTTTCCGCTCTATCGAATGGTGTTCATGGTTTGCAACTCGACGTTTCGTTTTTTAACCATCATCAATTTTTTTTTTTCTTATGGACGCCATATAATTCCACAAATTTGAATGGCCCTTTTATCACATTTTCAACGATGTATCATAAGTTACCCTTGTTCCTGGACAATCCAAAAAATTAACTGAATATTTTTATCAAATTGGCTTTGATTTCTCAAATCGGTGACTGTAAATGACATTCTGTGTTTATTGTCAGTTGTGGTGTCTTAAAAATGGAATTCACCAATGAAGAAAATGGTAAGATATGGTAAAACTTTATTACAAGAATGATAGGAACAGTGTGAAAACATCGGAAGTGTATCTTAACTCGTATCCCGAGAGACGACAACCTCATCGAACTTTATTCAAATTATTGGATAGAAACTTCGCTGAGTATGGTGCGTTTGAAAAGCCCAGACAAAAATATGGGGACAGAATGGATGAGGAAAGTAAAGAAAACATCGTAAATAATTATGTTATAATTAATGTTAACATTCGTTTTAGGACGCAAAGTACCTAATCGATTATCTATTCGGAAAAATGTTGACGAACGCCGCAATTTTCAAATACATACCGGGCATGCGTCGACTTTATGACTTAGTTCGAATTTAGGATTAGTTCTTTGCGATCAACTGTAAAAAAATATTAAACCGTTTATGAAAAACTAATACATATTTTGTAGATAAATGAATCCAGGTAAATCCACACGCCAGATACACCTGATTTGGATGTTTCTTCGCACACGTCTGTTTGGAGAGATCAGGAAAAGTGGTTTCAAGTGCTACAAAAATTCACATATCGCACAAACTGCACCCTGGTGATTCTGAAAGGCGATTACAATTTGTGATTGGCTACAAAATCGACCCGATTTTCCAGCTTTTCTGAAAATGTTATTTGGACAGATGAGAGCACTTTCACCAATTGTGGAATATTTAATCGAAAAAATGAACACATTTGGAGCATAAACAATCCCGGCAGTTTCGAGAATTACGCCCAAGTGCGATTCAGTCTTAATGTCTGGGCAGGCATTTAAAATAAATTTTGGGACCTCATTTTTCAACGGAAATTTGAACGCTGAAATGTATTATCAGTTTTTGACGTCAACTTTTGAAGACTATTTGGACGATTTACCATTAGCAAACTACAACAGTATTTGGTTCCAACACGATGGTGCTCCACCTCACCACAAGACAAGTATCTGATTATCTTTCCAAAAGGTTTGGTGACAGGTGGATTGGGAATAATAGGCCGGTAAGATGGCCAGCTAGGTCTCCAGATCTCAATGTCCTCGATACTTTTTTATGGGGAACGTTGAAAAACCGAATTTATGGGCAAGGCGAATACCAAAATGCGAAGGAACTTCAACTCAACATCGTTAGGGAGTTTGGAAGATTAAGAAGGAGAGAAATAAATCGCGCAGTTAATAACATACAGAGAAGAGTGGCGATTTGTTTAGAAAATGACGGGCAGCATTTTGAACATTTGTTATAATTTTTTAGTTCTAGTTTTTAGTAATTTTTTTATTTAAACCATTCGGTTGTCATTTTGTTGTCTAGAGGCTTCCAAACGAACCATACTCAGCGAAGTTTCTATCCAATAATTTGAATAAAGTTCGATGAGGTTGTAGTCTCTCGGGATACGAGTTAAGATACACTTCCGATGTTTTCACACTGAAATTCTATACTTTTTTTTGGTAGCTGATCTCGATTTTCGAGTTCATACAACCTAGGAAGTTGATGGTCAATTGTTATTAACAATTTTATGTTGCAAAATGGTCCGTTTGGGGCTTAAAGTTAGCCCCATATAAATAAGCAAAAAGTAACTTGTAATTGCGATTTTCCGGCACACAGCTTGTAGTAATGAAGAATTCATTACAAACAATTATACATTGTTTCAACAAAAAATGAGATAAAACCATGCAAATATATTCCTTATAGGTTTTCGTAGTCGCTGAGCATAATTTTTATATGTATAAACTAATGTTAGAATTATTTAATTACAAAAATTAAAATAAATAGATTTGAAAAGTATTGTAAAGATTAATAACATTTAAAATAATTATTTACTTAATAAAAGGCATGGAGAAAATCGAACCCGAAACCTTCGGGTTAAAAGTTTCGAACGCTGCTGCCTGAACCACACAGCGGTTCAACAACGATATTACATTTTAAGTATATATGCTATACAAAAAAATGTTATTTTTTTTGTGGAATTTTCTCAATCGTGCGCCTTAATTTTTTAATATTGTAATATATGTACTAAGAGGACCCTACAGTATGTCCGCGGATGCGGTTAACAAGAGGACAAATGGAGCAAAAATGGAAAGATACGAAAAAAAGTAATCCTTGATAAAAAATTCTGCTTGTCAAAAAAATATGAACTACAATAAAAAAGAAGATTGTTATTATACAGGGCGTCTCAAAAATGCAAAAACATAAAATCAAACAAGAGCAAACAGTCGCTTTTTGGCCTTTGCCTTTGCTTCAAATGTATTTCTTATCTTAATTTCAAACTCACTGAAGAAAATTAGAATTTACGAAAAAAAAAAAACAACTTTTTTATAAGTACGCTTTTTACATTTACATTTTTTTACATTTTACATTTTTTCCATTGTATGTTTATTTTTATTAATATTTAGTAATGTAAAGGTATTATTCAAGTAAAAGTAGTAAAATGCGTAGGTACTTGCAAAAATGTTGATTTTTTTTTTATTTTTCCTAAATTTAAATTTTTTTCAGTAAGTTCGGGAATAGGTTAAGAAGTAAATTTTAAGCAAGTTTTTTATTTATTATGTCACGTTAAAAGGCCAAAAAATGACTGTTTGCTCCTCTTCGATTTTATATTTTTGTATTTTTGAGACGCCCTGTATAATAACAATCTATTTTCTCATTGTGTTTTTTTTTTCGACAAGCAGAATTTTTTATCAAGAATAAATTTTTTTCGTAACTTTCAATTTTTGGTTCATTTGTCCTCTTGTTAACCGCATCCGCGGACATACTGTATAGCCACAAAAAAATTAGGCCAAATCGCCGACCCCAAGGCCATGTCGTCTCCTTGTAAGTATACAATGTAAATAAACAACTTCATTTACTCACCATCAGATTGTCCTCAAGGCAGATAAACTCTTTACTTGTGACTCTGTTTAAGTTTTTCACCTCTGTATACTTGTTGTCAAGCCGTGACAACTTAAAATCTACTAGTATGCCAAATCTCATTAACTTTGGTGTCGGTTAGAGGAAAAAACCTCTAACGACTGGAGTAATATTGTTTTACGTCCGATTTCTAAACCGAGATTTGTCCAAATTTTATTTTGGAAGGAACAAAAACAATTGTTTCTACGGAACCCTATACATAACTTCTGTTTTCATGGCAACTTCGATTTATTGCAACATACGGGGTATTCTTTTTTCAGTACAAAAAAAACTATAACTTACATTATGAAACAAAAATTTTTAAACAAAAATTAAGGAAAGGCTTTAGTATTATACATCGTCTAATTCCCTTTAACATACTGCATTTAGTAATGTTATTGGGTTGTTTAAACTTTCCTCTAATCTGCTTAAATGATACAAGAGGCACATCTTTTCTCTTTGCTACAAATGCATCTTTAGTAAAATTAGTACTCCTTAATCTCATTACTTCTATTTCCTCAGATAATGTGATTTTTTAAATGACGCACAGGTATTTAAGACTGGACCTTAGTCCTTTTCTTCTTTTAAACTCTACCAACAAAAAATCGCCTTCTTCTCTTTCTTTATATTTTTTTTATTTCTTCGAACACATCTAACTTTTAAATTGACATGTGACTCTCTGAATTTGACTCAGTTCTTTTTTCTCTCTCTTTAGTTCCATTTTTTTTATTTCAGCTTCTTGGTTTCTTACTTATCCGGTTGATTTTCAGTCTTTCTTTAATTTATCAGCTAGTTGTTTTCGTTTGTTTATTTTTTCTGTTGAACTCAATAATTTAAGGGAAGGACACGACTGATAGTATTTTTTTTTGTTTTGAATGGTATCTGTTCCGCTAAAAAATGCCATAAAAGAGCTCCTTTAAAGAAAGGTGGAATGTTAAAATTTATTCTGACAGGCAGTTGGTTGTCACTTGCAAGTGTAGATGGAATTCTCCCTGGGGAACCCATATATGTAGTGTCAAAGATACCTGTTTACTTATGTGATGATTCCTATTTTTATGCTTTTTATCTATTATCTCTGGATAATTTAAAAATTGATTTTCTATAGTTTCTTGAATAACAGATAGTTCATGTCCTGATCTAAAATATTTTTCTTCCTTGTCTAAGTCCAGTTGCTTCTGTTCCTAATAAACTTCTGCTTCGGACATGTTTTCAGCATATTAAACGGGGAAAGTAAAAATATTCTATAGTTCCTAAAATCTTTAGGATGGTCACCCTTTAGGATATTTAGAAATCGACAAACCCCTTTCTCTCCCCCCGCTAGATTGATATTTTTAAAATAATTTAAAATCTAACAGATGATGGCTATTTATCGAGACTCGCACCAAAACTTATAGAAAAATATTACAAAAAAGTTATGAATACTAACTACCTAACATATTTCTTAATAACAATAAAAACGCTTTTAAAAAAATTAATTCACTAAGAAAACATAATGAACGGCATTTATTATTAAGAAATACAGAATAAAAACAATTAATTCGGCAAAATATTTAAAAATTTACAAACTTAAAATGATGATCCGGCACGACCATCTGCATATTTTAAAATATAAATTTATTCGCCTGTTGTTTTTAACTTTGATAAAGCTGATTCGTGTGTTATGGTTACAATGAACCATTTTAAACAGCTGATTTTTATTTATAAAACTAGAATGTCTAATTTTAGCTCGATAAATCTGTATCATAAAACAGCACTTAATTTGTTTAAATGATTTAAATTGCAAAATGTGAAGATAGTTACACAAATATTAATTTTTACAAACTGCAAGGAGTACCAATCACAACCTAATTTTACAACATGTTACTGGATGGGATGAAAAGTTTTCAGCCTTAGTAAGAAAGAAGCACTATATGCGTTAAAAACTATTTTTATTTTTCAACATAGTCTCCGTATATGTAGCTCAATACGTTTATTTCATCGGTGCTCAAGAGCCTTTACGCCATCGCTGTAGGCTATTTATCCAGTTTTTTAAAATAGGCGTTTGTGGCAGCAATCATGTTTAAATCCGAGGCAATTTTTTTTACCAGCATGATTTTTTTCAAACTCGGAAACAAATAGGAATCCGATGAAGCCAAATCTGATGAATAAAGCGCATGAGAAACCAGCTGGAAGCTTAACTGATAAATTTTTGCCATAACAATGATCGATTTGTGGCAAGGTACAATGTCCTGGTGGAACAGATTTTTTTTTTACTTAACCGGTACATTTCTTGACATATATTTGTAACAATAATGCCTTTGTTGTAGCCACAATCTTTCCTGGCGATGGAATTATCTTTGTCTTCTTCAGAATCGGTTTTCCCCTCACTGTCCAGTCTCCGGCGAAGAAGTTCAGTTGGGAAACGCTTAAACAGTGTTTATCACTCTTCTGAGATCGTTATGCGTATGAGTTTTTGCTCTGGAGTAATCAATCGTGGCACCAATTAGGTGGATAGTTTCTCATCTCTAAAACTTCAGTAAAAATATGGTGAGTTTATCCAACTTTAGGTGGCGATCATTCAAAATGATTTTATTAACTTTCTGCACAATTTCTTTAGAAGTTGCCTCATTTGGCTTGCCAGAATGAGGGGCATCTTCAGTAACCACGTTTAAAGTCTGCAACCCAAGTTTCAACGGTAGAAAACAAAGGCGCTAAGTTGTTTATAAATTTCGGGAGGATCGTGAATGGAAAAGCAGGTAGGGATCCCCAGGATAGGTGGCAAAGAAATTTCTTAGACCATCCCAGTTGGTCGAGTTGTAGTGCCAGACGGTGCGTGGCGGCATGCATTCAGTTATTCGGTTGCCTCAGATGTGTGGAGTATGATATAGTGACCAAGGCATGATCTAAGCGACAAGGGGAGCAGTTACTGATACTTGATGGAGTTCAGAGTTGGAAGTAAGACAAATATTTAGGTGGTTTGAATTATGAGTGGCAAACCTAGAGAAACAAGTAAGTTCCGTAATTAGTAAGCGAATTGCTGATTTCCAAGGTTTCGGCTGCTCTGCCATGACTATTAATTTTTGTAGAACCTAGCCAGTCCTTATTGAAAACATTAAAATCACCGAGGACGATTATTTCGGTTAATAAAAACTAGGAAATATTAGCGACAATCAGTAGATGAATTTGGTAGAAGATCTAAAGGTAAGTTTAAGCGAAAGAATATCGGGTCAACTGATTCGAGATTAGAAACTCTAGTATAAGCCATGGCGACGAAGAGATGAAATAAGTTCGTAACCTGGGAAATGGAGGTAGTTTGTTGATGTTTTAAAACTGTTAAAAACAGTATGTGGGGTGGGAAGATTGAAAATAATGATGAACAAAGTTGATGTTGCAGTTAAGCCAACATATATTTGTAAAAGAGAATAAACTTCGATAGTGGCCCCCCAAATGCACCCCTCACCCGGAGATGCGACTGGAGAGGTATTTTACCTTCGAAATACTGTACTTTCGAGTGTGCCATTAGCAATATTTCCAAACCAAATTTTATGAAAGAGGAAAAGAAAAAGAAAGAAGAGAAAGATTGATTTGTCGATGAGATAGTTGAAAGCTACCTAAATTGTTACGCATATCAAATTAAAAAAAAGTAAGCGGTTTTTTTATCTTGAGACAGTTCACGAAGGCTGAGGCGTACCGTGGGTACCTGAGGTGTGGCAAGAGGGAGTTATTCATGCAAGACTTAAATATTTGGGGAAAAAGAAAAAACTTCTGCGATTTGCAGATTCGACAGTCTGGACACTCTAGGGATGAAAGACCGATTAAAGTGAGAAGTCCGGGGCCTTTTAAGGTAAAATGTAAAAGGATGCATAAAAGTGGCACTACGTGTTGGTTTGTTAAAAGCTTCCAAAGAAAGAAGTTTACTGATCAACTCCTTGGAGCAGAAGCCGTGAAAATACTGATAAAAGAGGAACAAATCCCCTACAGCCCGTCGGTGGGCAAGAGCAAGAAGCTTTTCTGTAAGTGTGGGATCATTAGTAAGACGAACAGCTCTTCTCTAAATGAAGGTAAGAATGCTAAGTGTTGTAGGAGACGCAATTTTCCAGAGGTGAGAACAATATTCTAAACAGGGTCTGATCTGGAATACATACAGAGTATACAAATTAGAAGAAGAGAAATACTTTCTGGCTCGAAAAGGGAATGTATTCACATTCACACATTCCCTTCAAATTCAAATTAATTTAATAACATCAAAATTATCAAAATTATGTATTCGCTTGTAAGAGAAAATAAAACTAATAGTACAAAATAATACAGAAGTAGACAAAATATATTTTTTGCTACCTCAGTAGCGTGTATTACCCCTCCCCTGCTCTTCCACATTGTTCCACTGTGATTCATACTATTGATGAGGTTGTTAATGACTTCTTGGGGGATATTTTCCCACTCCTCTAAAATGGCATTTCGAAGTTGGTCAGTTGTCTCTAGTGGCATATTTCGGTTATTTAACCTTCTGGAAATGTAGCTCCAGACATGCTCTATTGGATTCATGTCTGGAGAATTCGGCGGCCAATCCATTCGCTCAATTCCTTCTTCCTCTAGCGCATTTTGGACAGCCACAGTTCTATGTGGGGACATTATCGTCCATAAAAACAAATTGTTCACCAATGGCACCTCTAAATAAACGAACTACACTTCTAATGACATTGTCCAAATAAAATTGACCGGTCATAGTTCTCGGTACAATGATCAATGGGGTACGGGTACCATACAAAATGCCCCCACACCATAATACTATGACGTTGACTTGGGTCGATGTTAAGCGCCAAATTCAGTCTATGCTGAGGTCCTGTTGATCTCCAAACACGAATACGACAGTCAGCGTTCAGTAGGCAAAAACGGCTTTCATCGGAAAACATGGTGTTATGCCACTGGTGCTGGTCTCATTGCATATGCGCCCTCACCCACTCCATGCGTCTTGCTCTATGCTGAGCAATTAACCGGGTACCCACAGGGGACGCCTGCACCGTAAACCACCACTCGAAGACGCCGACGTACCGTACGATTCGATAAATGGATCCCATGTTCTTTGAAAGTGCCTTATATACACACCGACAGTTTGGAATGGGTTTCACGAGCATATAATAAATAACGGTCTTGATTTGCTGTTGTAGCCCTACTACGTCCACTCCTGGGTAATTCGTGAACATGTGCATGCTCAACATACCGGGCAATCACTCTTGACACTGTACTTTGAATGAATCCCAACTCTCTAGCGATACGCCACTGACTCCAACCCTGTTCATGTAGGGTTACAATTCTCATACGGTCTTCCTCAGAAAGTCTTGCACCGGGCATATTTATCGACTCCCACGAAATTTACAAAGTAAAAACTCAAATAGTACTGATTTTATTTTGGTATAGTATTCAGCCAGAATATAAATTCCAGCGTGTGATAAGGTTTTTGTTCACTACTTTTGCGTTTTTTTTGTGTTCATTGTCTGTTTCAAACAATAACCTATCATTAGATCCTGTAAAATATTTCTTTTATAAAATTTTCTGCTAATACTAATTGTTTCGCTAATGTATATATATATATTATATATATATATATATATATATATATATATATATATATATATATATATATATATATATATATATATATATATATATATATATATATATATATATATATATATATATATATATATATATATATATATATATATATTATATATTATATATTTTATATATTATATATATATATATATATATATATATATATATATATATATATATATATATATATATATATATATATATATATATATATATAATATATATATATATATATATATATATATATATATATATATATATATATATATATATATATATATATATATATATATATATATATCGATTAAAAAGGAAACTGAAGAGCCAAGAACAAAGCTTGGGTGGAAGATCGTAAAAAAGAAGTTTTTAATTGTTTCGCGCGTCGTATTAATACCACCATTATATAAGTTCGCTGACTTTTTTTAAAAGTAAAAATACATTTTTGGAAGGAGTGTTTTTAATAAACATAATGACTAAATAAACATGACAATATTAATTGTTTTATCATCAAATCTTTCACTTTGACTGTAATCAGTGTTAAGAAGGATACATTTTAGGAAAACTAGTGCAGTTTTGAGATTAACTCAAAAACTAGAAGTTCCCGAAAAAAACTGACTGCGCGATTAGCGCTTGTATCTCCCGTATACCAAATTTCACTAAAGTCGGTCATGCACTCAAAATAATACCCATAAACTAAAGTGGCGAAGGCGCAACTAAAGAACAAACTTAATACGCATTTACTAACTTAAAACAAAGACTAAAACAGCTGATTCGATACTTTCTCATTTTACTGAAATTAAATATTAACAAACTTTGTTTAAGTCATCGACTCACACTATCTACATGTTTCAAAATACAAATTTAATCTCAAGTTGTTTTTATTTACGTTACAGCCGCCTCGTATGTTACGGTGACAATGAACCATTAAACCAGCTGATTTTTATTTATAAATGCGCAACGTCCAACATTTGCTTGATAATTCTTTGTTATTGAACACCAGTCGGTTTATTTAAATGATTCAAATTAAAGATTATAAAAAGGAATACTTACAGAAAAAAAATCTTCGCCAAGTGCAAATAGGACCAATAACGACGTAATTTCACAAAATACCACTAAAAATCATCCAAAACGGTACTACTTACAGTACTTATTCACTCACAGAACCTATAAAAGGTCTTCGTTAAACACAAACTAGTTAGATGAAGCGATTCAGGCTCAAAAACCCAAAAATAAATCTTAAATTCCGATTTCGCGTTAATTTTTACAAAACCAAAACACGGTCCGCTAGCGCGCCATAAGCGTTCTAAGCACGGCAGGAAAGAGAATACTGAACAGCACAGCCAAGGCCGCGTTTATTTTATTTACAATTTATTTTATCTCGGTTCATTTCGTGGATAGGCTGAAATATTGTTCATAAAGAAATGCAAGTGACGTTTTGATTATTTATTAGTCTAATGTTTACATAACAAATTTCGAAATGTTGATAAAATGATATGTGGCGCTTTTTATTTTGTTGTATGTGGTAAACCGTCCTTTGTTTTAATCCGTACTGTTATAAAACCGTCAACCGCAAAAAGGAACGTGTCATTTTTACCACGCTTTTATTAACTTGACCTGTATGTATCTGTGTATCTATATAACGGAATCTTTCAACACAATTTTCGCCAATTTTAAGAAGTTTGATTAACTTGAAAATTTATACCGGGTGTTTCAAATTCGACTCTCACCATTGGGATCTCGGAAACTATAGGAGATACGAAGATGATTAAATTGGGGCAAAGTTGGGCATTTATGTGACCAACAATATACCGTTTAGAAAGTTTGAAAATTCCGAGTAATTCCGGAGATATCCGGAAAAAAACGAAATTTTGGAAAATCGTTTTATTTTTTTCCTGGGTTTCTTTTTCAACGAATTCC
>JAHBCN010020954.1:0-14514 GCA_019359885.1 Listronotus oregonensis | reverse complement strand
TCGTATTGTCATACCAGATGGGAGGGGGGGAAAAGGGGAGGCCCCCCAATCAAAGCCGATCATATCTGGTATACAGAGGGCTCCAAGACCAACAAGGGTGTAGAGTTGGCTTTGGGAGATAAGCCTAAAAAAAGGTAATCTTAAGTCTCGGTCACCCGCCACGGTTTTCCAAAGGAAATCGCAGCAATAGTGCATTGTGCCGTGAGGTTTAAAAAAAAAGGGAGAAAAGGGAAAAATATCGTCATTTACTCAGATACCCAAAGGGGGCCCCCTGAAGGCCATCATTTCCCCCAAAAATTTAAATTTCCCAAAAACTAGTCGGGGACTGTATAAAACCCCGGAAAAAAAGTCGGCTTGGCAAACAAATTTACGGTAGCCGGGGGTACCGGGCCCAAAAAAACCACCCAGGCAACGAAGAGGCCGACAGAGGCCGACGATTAGCCAAAAAGGACCCCCCCGCGGAAATGATAGGCCCACCCATTCTGCGGTATCTCGGCAGGTTTTTTAAAAGCATCTATTAAGAGTTGGGTAGACAATTTTTAAAAAAACTGGTGGGTACAAACACCGGGACAATGACAGGCAAAGCAGTTCATTAAGACCTGCTCGGAATTTATATGGACCTACTGAGCCACAGCCGTAAGGCCCAACTAACAGGACATTGAAAACCCTAACAAGCACCTGGAAAGAATAAACGTGGTGGGGGATAGCCTGTGTAGGGTTTTGAGGAGGCGAAGAAACAGCCTTACATGTGTGGTGCCATTGCGAAGCACTATGCACGGTTTACTAGGTTTGGGGGGGGGGGCCCCAAAACCGGCAAGTTATAGGGATGACCAGTGTCGAGACTCTGGAGTCTAGTTAAGAAGACGGGCTTGGAAAATTTTTCTCTAAAGAACGAAAAGGGGAAACCACAATAAATCTGGTAAGGTTGCGTGGTGGGGGCCCTTTTTTTGCCATCTCGGCTCAAATAATCTAATCTAATCTAATCTAATCTAATCATATCGCATTAACAAACTGGATGCATCAAAAAAAAAAATTTAAAAGGGGGGGGAAAAAAAAAAAACCTTTTTTAAAATAAATTATGTTTTTAAAAACATCTAGAAAATAATTAGAAATAAGTTTTTTTGTATTTTCTTTTTTTTTAAATTTTTTGGGGAAAAAATTTTTAAAATTTTATTCAAACTTTTTCCCCTTTTTATTCCTAACTATGTTTTTATTATGCTAAATAAAATTAATTTATTCCTTTGCAATTAAAAATCGTCAATCAAGAAAAAGGGTTTTAAAAAATATTGTTTTTTTTGCGTATGTTCATTTTACGATTTAGTACCCAAATTTTTTTTTTTAAAGTGTAATCTCCTTTTTTACAATTTTAGATGTTTAAAAAATTAAATAAACCTATAAAAATAAAATTAGTTTTTGTATACTCCTTTTTTAAAAATTACTTTTCTTTTATACAAATAAAATTTAAAAAAAAGGTGTACAATAAAATGAGATTAATTACAGTAAGTACATACTTGGAGTGCTTTAACAAATTATTAAAAATGTTTATAAGTTTTTTTTTCTGATAATTTTTTGGGGCCATTTTTTTTTTGAAAAATTTATTGAGGTAATAAAGAAAAGTGTTGTATTAATTTAAATATTTTTTTAAATTAAAAAAAAAAACAAAATATATTTAATAGTTTTTTTACAAACAAGGAAATTAATAAGGACAATTAAATAAAAGGCCATTTAACACCCCCCTTTGCCAGGGTTGGGGGTTTTTAAAACCTTTAAACCCCCTAATTGATGCCCGGGTTTTTTGGCGATCGTGTTTTTTTTAAACTTTGGAAATCATATATTTTTTTTTTTTTTTTTCGGCATGTATTTCGGGGGTAGACAATCAACTTGACAAATATTTTAATGGTTGTTATTTGACATGGTTATAAATAGACCCATTTGTTTGTTCTGTGTATAATTTGTTGCTAATACTTTAACGTTTATTAATAGAAAGTCCTGGTTTAAAGGGGCTATTTATAAAAGGTTTTGTATACGTTAATATTACTTACAAATAAACAATCGCCAAAAAAGTGTTTTATTATAAGGTAATAAAAAAAAGAAATATTGATCAAAGTTAAATTAGGCGAAAAATAAAAAAGTATTTAAGGTTTTAAAAAATATATATAAAATTTGGCTAGGCAGATATTTTTTTCAGCATATTTTTTTTAAAACATTGTTTCCCTTTTTGTGAATTGGGCCGTTGTAAATTTTAAACGAATGATTTTATTTAAAAAAAAAAAGTAAAGGCCGAACAAGGAAATTTTTTGGATTTTGGTCAAAAAAAAACTAATAAATTAAAAGAAGTTATAAAAAAAAATTTTTTACAAAAAAATGAATACCTTTATTTAAAAAAAAAGATTAAAAAAAAAAGAATTTATAATATTTTTAAAAATTTCATTTTTTTATATATCATGAAGAGCTGGGTTTTCTCTTGCATTAATAATTTCAAAAAAAAAAGAAAAGAATATGTATAAATAAAAATTTTAATTCCAAAAAAATTGATTGTTTAACCCTTTTTTTTAAAGCGTGTTCCCCCTTTAAATTCTTTACATATGGGGGAATTTTTTTTTTTTTAATTTCTCGAAAATTTTATTCCTTATAAAAAATTCTGCATGGTCTAAAACCCCAAAAAAATGACTTTTCAGATATAAAAAATTTTTCCCCCAAAAGGGTCAATAAATATGAATTTTTCCCAAGAGTAAATACCCCATTTTAACAAATCGAATTTTTTGTTATTGGAAAAAATTAAAAAAAAACACCACGTTTAAATAGAAAATTTTACCCTTATCGATAAATTTTTTTTTTTTAAAGTATGCCCCACTATAAAACCCTCAAATTTAACCAGTTAAGAATTTTTTTTTAAACCCCCCCACAATTTAAAAAGGTTAGAGCCCTTATAAATAAAATTTTTTAAACGTGTTATTAACGTTTTGTTTATTCCTAATTAATTATGTAGAAAATTTGTAAAAAACAACAAAAACTTTTTTTTTTTGTAAATGGGTATAGTTGCATATTTAAAAGTGGTTTTTAGTTTTGATCACCTTTTTTTTTAAAAACAATTTTAAATATTGTTAAAAATAAAGATACTTTACCTTTGGGCAAAATTTATATTTTTTGACAAAACTCGTATACGCCTGAAAAAAAATTTTAAAATTTTTTATGGTTACATTTTAGGTTTTGGGCAATGCAGAACTTTTTTTTAAAAAATTAAATATTCTAGAAATTAACAATAAAACAAAATCCCATGTAAAGAACTTTCAGGACAGGCTGTTTTTTTTTATAAAAAATATATATATATATATATATATATATATATATATATATATATATATATATATATATATATATATATATATATATATATATATATATATATACAGTGTGCCCCAAATTGGTGGGGAATGTGGGGGGATTTGGAAACCCGATAGATAGAAAATTGGTTAAAGGGGGAAAGTTTTGGACAATTATGTTAGAAAGCTAATCCCGTTTACGACATGGTTTTATCTATTCAGGATTTTGAGAAATTTTAAAAAAAACCTGAGACATGCATTTTCGAAAATCGGCCATTTTTTTTAAAGAGTAAAAATTTTTTCAAATCTGTAAAAACTTCTTCAAAGAACTTTTTGTAGAGTAGCCCAAGTAGTCAATTTTTATTTTTTACGTTTCGGGTTTTTAGAATCATCATCAACTTTATTTTTTCTATGGACGCCATATTGGATTTTTACGCAGCCATATAGCGCTTTTTATTCTGATTTCAACAATGTAAACATGTTATAATTTAAGAGTTTGAACCTTATTTATTTCAAAAAACAAATATTTTCTCAGTTGGCCTTGATTGCGGCGAAGTTTTTTTTTTTGTAAACAATAAAATATTAGTAATTGGCAAAACAGATAAGCTAAACAAATTTTTTAAAAAAAATGGGTTCGCGAACATGTAAAACGTTAATCCCTGTTACCAAAATACACGTAAAAAATTAAACAAAAAAAAAATAAAAAGTCAAATAATTTTTCAAAAAATGAAGAAAAATAAACCAAAATTCAAAATGTTTTCCATATTTTTAACATATTTTTTTTTTTTAAATAGTCCAACTCCCCATGAATGGTTGACTTGGTATGGGAATTCTCTATCAACCCCCCTGGCAAAGATGTTGGATTTTTTTAAAAAAATGTTGGTTAACTCCCATCTGTTGTCTTTTTTCTTTAACGTGCTTCTTAGGCGTTTTTTTTAAAACTTCGAATTTAAGCAAATTTGTAACCAGTTTTCAAAGTAGTTAGTTTAGGATGCAGATTTCCAGCTATATTAACATTTCGATTTTTGGAAATAGTTGCAAAATCAATTTTTCTTTAAATAATTAACCATTTTAAAAGTTAAAAAAAAATTTTTAAAAACTATCCACTAATTTGATAAAACCTAGATGATATTCCCGGAATAAGGCCCCAATAAGAAAATATTTGTTTTTGAAGTGGATGAGGTTAAAACCCTAAACTAAACTGTTACAGAAATAAGAAAAAAGCATATTTCGCAAAAAAACCCCAAACGCCCATAAAAAAAATTAAAGTTGATGATGATTCAACAACTTTATTTTTCATATGGGCGCCATTAATTTTTTGTAACACGGTATTAAAAATTTTAACTATTTCCGAACCCTTTTTTAAAATATCTGTTCCTCTATTTTCCAATTCTAATATTTTTTGTTTAAAAAAAAAGCGTTCCCGGAATCGGGCAATAGAAAAAAAAATTTTTTTTGAAAAAAGAGGTTATAAACTCTTAAATTATAACATGTTTTTTCACTGTTAAATTTTAATAAAAAAACTATTTGGCTGCGTAAAAACCAAATGGCGTCCATATGAAAAAAAAAAGGGTGATGATTTTAAAAAAACCCCAAACGTAGAAAATAAAAATTGACATGATCATATTCCACAAAAAAAATTGCTTCGAAGAAGTTTTTACAGATTTGAAAAAATTTCACTTATTAAAAAAAAAAGGGATTTCCAATGCATATTTAAGGTTTTTCAAAGTTTTTCAAAACCTGAATAGATAAAACCATGTAGTAAACGGAATTAGCTTTCTAACATAATTGTCCAAAACTTTCCCCATTTAACCGACTTTCTCTCTATCTTGGTTTAAGATCCCAATTTACTATTTATATTATATATATATATATATATATATATATATATATATATATATATATATATATATATATATATATATATATATATATATATATATTATATATATATATATATATATATATATATATATATATATATATATATATATATATATATATATATATATATATATATATATATACATATAGAGAGGGTGTGTGACTGACTAGAAAAAAAAAAAATCTGAAACCAGAGTAGTGGAAATGCAGTCAATTAAAAGGGCCCATTTTAAAAGGTAATCTTTATTGAAAAAGTCGAGCTTTGGAAAAACTTTCCCATCATCGGGACAATCAAAAAAAAAAAAAGAAAATGATTCTTGTTAGTAAAAAACCAACAAAAAAAATTTTCCCCTTTTTTACAAAGTTCTTACCATATGTGAGTTGAAAAATAAACAGGTTTAATCCAATGAAGAACAAAATTCATTTCCATTTTCTAAAAATCATTTGACTTTAACTTTTTTTTAGCACGGGATCGTTCCCACCATGTTCTCAAGATTTTTACGTTTGAAAGAAATATAAAAAAAAAAAAGGAATTTTGGTTAAAAAAAACTATTTTTTTGTTTGTATTTTAATTTCATTAATTTAATTATGTTGTTATATTATATAAAAAACTTTAACAAAATTTTAATTGCTTACTTTAATTTAATTTTACTTTTTTTAGGTAGTGCTATGTATAACAGTCTTAGCACAGAGAGCCTTAGATGACACTACTTACTCGAAGCAAAAAAGTGATGAAAATAAGGAAATAGAAAAACCAAAATCTGAACTTAACTATAAAAGATCAATTGCGAAAAAATTTTAAAAGAACATGACATTGATCCAGATAACCAAAAAAATAATAATTTCAATGGATATAAATCACATCTAAAAAAGTCAAAGTCAAAAAAAAAAAAATCCAGAAAAAAATTTAAAAACTCAGGAATTAGGCGCAAAATCAACAAAAGTCAAAGTAAAAAATCTCAAATAGAATTTAAACAGTATACCCCAAAGGGTAACAAATTTTTTTTAAACAGTGACAACAAAAAAATATTAAAAAGAAAAAAAGAAAAAGAATCGATATAAAAAATCAAACAATAATTATTCTTCTGATGTTATAGAGCTCGATGCTACAGTCCGCAAATCAGAACAGGAATACGAAACATCTGAACAGCAGTATCAGAAAAATAACGCGAAAAGGGAAACCAAAAATTTGAAACAAAAATTTCGAAGCTAAATTTGAAGAAAAAGAATCAAAGAGATAACAGTAATCCACAGGTGGCTCAATGAAACCATTTAAATTTCCCGAGCCTCTATTTGAATATAGCTTCACCTACGGAAGCCAAAAGCAATCTTTCCGAATATAACCAATCAACAACTGATAAATTAGAAATGAATAATAGTCAGTCCGATAAAGAACACAGCGATAAAAATTACTTCTTACCAACTATTTAAATCAACACATAAGGATATTGAACCATCTATAAAGTATGAGTTGAACCTGAAAGATTTCTGACTAAATTTTTGAAAAAAGAGACAACCAAAAGTCAAAAAATCAGTATAAGAATACGGAACCAGAAGATTTTAATCGGGAATACAGGAAATCGGAAGAGGAATTTTCGAATGCTTATAATAGAAATAAAGACTTTAAACCCCATATTAAAAATTCTGAAAAAAAGAGTTTCAAAAAAAAAAAACATGAAAAAAATACGAAATCTGAAAATGGGCAAAACAAATTGAACCAATAAAACCTGAAATTGTAAACTCCAATGTCAAGTTATATCAAGCCCATAAAAACTAGAAAAAACAAACCGATTTCTGAATTTACTACCCTTAGCCCAGAATATTTAATTTTTAAAAAAGAGAAAATAACACGCGGAAAATAAACAGTCTGAAGTTGACCATAACAAGTCTAAAATTTAAAAAAAGAATTTTTTCGTACCGAAAATACGGACTGTTCTAAAACAATGGGGCTCTGGTATGAAAATAACAATAACGAACATAAAACAGCCCAGCCAGAATATAAAAACAATAAATTTTCACCTAAAAATGACAATGAGGAAAACAATTAACGCCATCTTTTTTCCCAAGAAAATTCGGAGCTTGGACTTATAAAAAAAAAACCGGATTACATAGAACCTAAATCTGAACCTACAACATCCAAGCTCAAACCTGAAAATAATTTTAAACCAATAGTTTTGAATCTTTTATACAACTTTTAAAAAAAAAAATTTACAGGATTCTAAAATTCTAAAGAATCAATACCTAAACCCATAACAATTGAATCTCATAATAAAGCCAGTCCTACAACAACGAGTCCAGTTTCAACAAAAAAACAGAAGGTAAAGCATCAACTCAGTGTAGATTTTTTAAACAAGGACGATTCTGATTCAAAAACAACTGAATTCGAGTACAAAAAAACCGGAGTTTAAACAAGATCCCAGTTTGAAGCCCCAAATCAATAAGATCGAAGATGATGATGAAACATATGATCTTTATTTTCCCGAATCAAAATATGTTAACCCAGAGCATGAAAATGTACATAAAAATATAAAACCAGTAAGTTTTGAATCCAGATACAAAAATTTTAAAACTGAAAAATCTACACTGAGTCCTACAGTCCTTAAAGAATCACTGCCCAAACCAAAAATAATTGAACCTGATATTAAAGCTGGTTCTACAACAACAGAGATCAGTTTCAATAAAAAATCAGAAGATAGCAAGTACCAACTTGAGTACACGATTATTTTACCCAGCAAGAATGATTCTGTTTCAAAAACAACTAAAATCGAATACAAAAACCGGGGTTTAAACATGACGAACTCAAAAATCTGAGTTTAAAGCCCAAATCAGTTAAATCTGAAGATAATGGTGAAACATATGATCTCTATATTCCCGAATCAAATATGTAAACACAGAGCATAAAAATGTAAATAATAATCATGAAAATATAAAACCAGTGAGTTTCGAATCTAGATACAAAAATTTTGAAACTCCAAAATTCTTTTAAAAAATCGCCGCCTAAACCAAAAACAATTAAACCTCATATTAAAGCTGGTTCAACAACAACAGAGGTCAGTTTTAATAAAAAATCAGAAGATAGCAAGTACCAACTTGAGTACACGATTATTTTTCCCCCAAAAAAATGATTCTGTTTCAAAAACAACTAAAATCGAGTACAAAAAACCGGAGTTTAAAACATGACGAACTCAAAGATCTGAGTTTAAAGCCCAAATCAGTTAAATCTGAAGATGATGGTGAAACATATGATCTCTATATTCCCGAATCCAAAATATGTAAACACAGAGCATAAAAATGTAAATAACAATCATGAAAATATAAAACCAGTGAGTTTCGAATTAGATACAAAAATTTTGAAACTCCTAAAATTTTTAAAAAAAGAATCGCCGCCTAAACCAAAAAAAATTTAAAATTTTTCAAAAATTAAAGCTGGTTCAAAACAACAGAGGTCAGTTTTAATAAAAATCAAGAAGAAAAACAAATACCAAGTCGAATATACGATCTTTTTACCTAACAAGAATGATTCTGTTTCGAAGACAACCAAAATTGAGTACAAAACACCGGAATCTGATTATAAACATGACAAACCAAGTAAATCTGAAGCTGATGATCAAACATATGACCTTTATGTTCCCGAATCCAAATATATAAAAACCAAGCTTGTAAATATTACGGATGAAAATATAAAATCTAAACTTTCGTTTGAACTGGAAAGCAAAAGATTAAAAAGTGGAAAACACAGACATGAAACCGAAATATCAAAAGAAGAACCGAAATTAAATAAAAATAATTATAATCCAAACCTATCATACTTTTATACCCAATTACAATCAACCTAAACAAGGTAACTCCAATTTTAAGATTGAAAATATAAATCATCGTGAACCGGATAAAAAGTAATTCCTAAAAATAGAACAACACATTCAGCCCAAAAAAGAAGCCAGTACCTCAACAAAAAAATTTTAAAAACCCAAGATCTAAAAACAAAGGTAAAATAAGGGCCCCAAAAACTTTTAAAAACAGTTTCGAAAATAAAAAAACCCTACAATTGGGGTACCTAAACTGGAACACAAAAGGCCTAAACCGAAATCAAAAATATCGAAACCTGACTATCATGAAGTTATCCTTAAATAGATAAACCCAAATCACAAAAAAAAGGGGAATAAATTTATTCAACCGACCCCAAAAAGTAAATATGAAACAGATGAATCTGATTATCATGAAATCATAATTAAGTATGAAAAACCTGAAGCTGAGGATAAAAACCCCGTTGAAATATTCGAAAAAAAGGGATTAAAAACCCCACGAATTCTAAAACCGAAACTAAAACTTATAAAAATAAATACACAACACCAGAACCGAATTTCATGAAGTTTTATATGATGACATACCACCTGAACTGATTATACGACAACTGAACGAGAAGACAAGAATTTAGCACCAAAATACAAACATTTTAAGCCTGAATATACGACGATTAAACCTGTAGACACAACAAAAAAGCCTAAATCTGAAGGTAACTTTTTATAAAGCTCTTAAAATTGGTGGTGAAAAAAAATTTAAAGAGTTGGCACAAAAGTTTCATACATATTAACCTAAACTGTTAAAGCCCAAAAAGCAAAAAACTCAATATCTTAAAATTTCCCTTAAAATTTTTAAAAACTAACCAAAAAAACCAACCAGAACATGTTGTTTACAATTCCTGAAATCATAATGTTTTTTTTAAAATGCGAATGTACAAATGCCTTATTCTTATTATTTTATAAATATAAGTACCAAGTAGTTAAGGTTATTGAGTTTGAAAATCTAGTAATACTGAAACTACTGTCATATTAATAGAAAATGAACTTATTTGTATCATTTAAATACATCGATATTTCTATTAGAGTAGGAGCGTCATAAAAAAGCAAATTATTATATTTTATAGATTTATAAATCAAACCTAAACATTATTAAGCAATGTAATGTATGAAATGTATTTTAGCCATTTTTTAAATATTGGAAGTCTAGCATGGTATATTTAAAATAGAAAATATAGTTTATAATAAGATTTACGACTACAGCACAATTAGCTAAAAGTCTAACGGCCCATTTATGATCGCGATGTTAAAATTTAAACAATGGACTTAGCAATTGTTAAAAGTTAACAACGGTTTGGAACGTTTAACAAAATGTCAAAATTTTGACAAGTTGCCTATAAAATCATTAAATAACACTGACAATGACGTTCTGTTAAACATTCTAAACCGTTGTTAACTTTTAACAGTGTTGCTATTTTAAAAACGCATCATCACTTTAATTTATATCTAAAAATTAATCTACTTTAGAAATATTAATATTTAAGTTTTATCATTGTAAAGACTGTATTTCCTAATTTTTTAGTAATTCTAAATATGTAATACAGATTTAATGACTAAATGTGTTTTTATAGTCACAATCCTTTCTCCCAAAAATCCTATGTTAATCTTCCTTCTTTTTAGTCCAGATCTATTAGAATAAAAAACATATCTTCTATTTAGAACTATTAAGTTACTTCACGCTGGTAAATTAATTTTTGGGCATTACATTTAAAGAAAAACCTGAAATTCAGAGTAGATTTATATTATGCTTGGTACCGGAAAATGTTTATTTTATTCCTTATAAAACTTTTCTCAAAACTAAAAAAAACCCTCTTATTAAGAGGGTACGCCGGACCTAACAGGATAAATAATTTTAATTTACAAAAGAATGGCCTGCTAACAAATGTTTTAGCTGTGAACTCAATTATTGTTAAATGTTAAATATTTAAACTTGTTCTACGTTGTTCTTTAGTCCAAATTTTTTTGATATCGTGTAGCTCTTAAATTTAAAAAAAGGAGACATGGGCCCCCCCCCCAAAAAATATACCAGACAATATTGGCTAAAAAGGGGAAACACTTTGATAAAAATGTTTTTGAAGAATTTTTTTTAAAAAATTTTTTTTTAAAATTAAAGGCATTTGAAATATTTGCATAAGAAAATGGTTGAAAAAAAAATTTCTGCTTTCTGCAGACTAGGGGAAAAAAACCCAAATAATTCTGAAAAAAATTTTATTTTGAAAATTGAATTATAAAGTTTATTTCTCCGAAATTTTTAAAACCGTAGGGGCCAGTTATTTAGTAAAATAGATAAAATAGATTAGAGGATAGAATATACGATCTGTATAAGGGTGTTCTGGGTAGCTCAACTATTAAAATATCAGAAATAACAAATTTTAAAAAAAAAAAGTTACAATGACAAGAAAGTTATTTCTTCTTACTATTTTTAAACGGTTTGGACAAGTTACCTTAGTAGGAAAAAAATATATTTTTATACAGAGTGTTCCTAAATAACAGTAAAAAAAAAAAAAGGGGGATTCTTTTTTATTATATGATTAAAATTTCAAATAAAATAAATCCGCAAACGTTTTTTTCCATTTTTTATATCTTCTGCAAATTTTCGGGTATGAAGCTCAAATTTGGAATATGGGCTCCCAAAACGGGTTACATTATTGCACATTAAAGGGTTTTCCGAAATATCTATCCATCTAGCTAATTACAGTAAATCTTTTTTTATTTTTTTTCGATTGGGGGCAGGAAGAAAAAACACAAAGAGACAAAAATTTCTATATAAGATCAAAAAATGATTTTTATTTTAAACTCTACCATCCAAAAAAAATTTTAAAAAAATTTTTTTGTTTATTCATGTAACCCCTATTGGTAATCAAATTTCAAATTAAGCAAAATTTCCCTTTTAAAAAATTTAAAAAAAAAAATCAAAACAATATTAAAATTTCAACACCCTGTGATCGACAACGAGTTATCACACCAGAATTTAAAATTTTAGTATTAAAATCCCAAGAATCAACCTGGGGGGTTGGGTTTTTTTTACCCAATGGAAAATCCCAAAAAAAATTTAAAAAAAAATAAAATAAAAATTTAAAACTTTTTTTAAAAAAAAAAAAAATAAAAAACCAAAAAAATAAAAGGTTTAAATTAAAAAAAAAAAACCCCCCTAAAAAGTAAAAAATTACCTTTTTTGGAAAAAAACCAAAAAAATAACCCAAAAACCCGTTTAAATCCTTTGTCCCTTTTTTTTTTTTTCAAAAAACCCCCAATTCCTTTTTTTTTTTTAAAAAAAAAACGACTTTTAAAAAAACCCTTTTCAAAAAAAATTAAGAAATTCAAGACCCCCAAAAAAACCCTTGGTAAGTTTTGATGTTGTAAGTTTATTCACAAATGTTCCCGATAAAACATTAAATATTTGAAAAAAATTAAAAAATTTAAAATTTAAAAAAAAATTTCCCTCACCAAAAGGGGCCATTTTTTAAAAAAAAAAAAAGGGGAGTAACCCAATTTTAAAAAAAACTAAAACAAAGGATCCGCCACAAAACTATAGAACATATTTAGAAATAATAAAGTTAAAAATGTTTGTATGCCAATAAATTTTAATTTTTTATTGAGTTATATATTACATTGTTATTGTACATGAAAAAATTTAAAATTTTGAAAAATTTTTTCTAAAAGGGGTATTACATTTGATTATTTTTCATTATTTCGCCATACCTTCCAGGTTTTCTCTCGGCCAAGAATTGTTTAAAGCTATATTAATCCACTGTTTTTCGGTGCTTTAAATATCAAGGATAAAAAGGGGAAAAATTTTTCCCCTTGGATTTTTATCGACTTACCTTTTAAAAAGTATTCCATCACCCCCGGACCCCCGCCGAAATACCAAAAATAACAAATAAAGAAAAAGAATACGTATAATGTAAAGAAAGTTTATTTCTTCGAACGATTTTTAAACAATAGGGACAAGTAACCTTAGTAGGGCAGAATATACGATCTGTGTACTGCTGTTCTGGTCATAAGTTTTCCCCTCGACCCCCGGGGGACGGCCCCCTTTCAAATACCCGAAATAACAATTAAGAAAAAGAAATGCGTATAATGACAAAAAAGGGTTTTTCATCCAAGATTTTTAAATAGTGGGGGAAAATTGCCTTACTGGGGGGAATTACGATCTGTATACGGTGTTCTAGTCATAAGTAATACCATCGAAAACTAACCACATCTCGGGTATTACGATATAGAGGCTAAAGAGATAGATCAGATGCACACCCGTACTTACCAAGCATTAAATTTATATGCCCAAAAAAATAGACCTAAAAAAAGCGTGTAAAGGGGGGAAACTGGGTGCCGGACTGTTGATATCTTTTTTTTTTTAGGTATTTTTCCCCCGTTGGGGGTTCATCATCGGGGAAATTTTTTTTTTTAAGTGGATTTTTTGGGAAATTTTAAAAAACCCTATTTAAAATTTTAAAAAAACATAAACAGGAAGTTACCTGTTTGTTTCTGTATCAAAAAACCCCCTTTTTTTTAAACTAGAAAAAAAAATTTTTTAAAAAAATTTACTAATATAATACATAAATTATTTATTTAAAATTTTAATTTTTATTTTAGTTTTTTTTAAAACCCTTGTTAATACATTGTTGTGAGGCAGATAATATAGCATCAAAAAAATTTTCGAGAAATTTGAAATTTTGTGAAAAAAAAAAATTTTCCTTTTTTTGGGTCTTAAATTTTAATTTTTTTTAAAAATTTTTTTGGTTGATTCATTTTGGGGGTAATCAAATTTTTTTCAAAAAAAAACAGTTTTCCTCTTAAAAATACTTTTATAGTTCTTTTTTTTAAACAACCAAAATTTAGTAAACGATCAATTAAGTTTAATATTTATGCTTCTTTGGAAAGACTTTTTTAACGTCTCCCGCTTCACAAAATTTATGAGGTGCATGATACACGTGTCTAAAAAAAATTCAAAATTCTTTTCGAAAAAGAAAAAAATTTGGGGGGGGAAAAATAAAAACTTTTGCAAAAAACCCCCTTTTAAAAAGTCTTCCCCCAAAAATTTTCCCCCTCTTGCAAAAACCCTATGCACATCCCCTTTTTTTCAGATTTAATTTTTTTGACCAAGGCATTCGGTAGTGCGATTTAATGCTAATAATTTTTAAAATAAAATTTTTAATAATAAATATATCATCCATCAATTTAAAAAAACAACTAACTAAATAATAATTAAATTTAACGCTACGTGACCAATTCAAAGTATACGTTATTCCTTTAACTAATGCATTATTAAATTACGTTTTTATTTTTTGCCAGAATACTAAGTAAATTAATGTAAAACCTTACTATATAAATCTTACGGAGAAATTAAAACAGTAAAAAAAAACAGTTATCTAAAGTATAAAAAAAAAAAAAATCCAATACAGCTAATACAGTGAAAGTAAAACAATACCAAAAAAAAATGAAAAATATTA
>JAHBCN010020953.1:0-14619 GCA_019359885.1 Listronotus oregonensis | reverse complement strand
TTTCTTGGGATGAGGTTTTTGCATAAATCAAACAACAATATTTCTTTACGTTTCGCACCTACATGGAGGGTTTCCCCAAAAGATTTTTTTATTGTATTTTCATGATTTTAAAAATATCATCAAAAAAAAAAATATATCATCAGGCATACAACAAAATAATAATATAGAGATATAGGACAATTTCTTTGTAAAAATTATGCAGTCTAAATTATTTCATTATATTTACGTGCAATAACAATTAAATACTAACAATTACATGATAAGACATACTTTTAAAACTTAAAAAAATTTTTTTTATTTTTTTTACTTTATTAAAAAAAAAAAAGGGTTAAAAATTTAACTCATATCCCCAAAACTGAACACCCTTGAGGCCGAACAAAATGGCAAAATAAATTTCTTAGATATGACAATTATAAGAAATCAAGATAACCAAAATTTAAAAAAACAATTTGGTACACCAAACCAACATGGTCGGAAGATACCTAAATTATAATTCAAACCACCCGTCAAAAAAAATAGTGTCATTATAGGATTACGATAGGGCAATTCAGTTAACATCTCCTGAATATAGAGGAATAGCACTAAATAAGGTCAACCCGGGGGGGAAACCACCTAGGAATTATTCCCAAAAAGCTGGAGGCATTACAGAAAATACGGGTTTATTGAGAAATACGGGGTATTATTGGGAAAGGGGTATTATTGGGCAATATGGTGTATTACAAGGCAATATGGGGTATTACAAGGTACAAGGCAATATGGGGAAATAGGGGATTATTTACAAATACTGGGGTATTATTGGGCAATTTTACCGTTAAAAGTTTAAATTTAGTCGGCTGTCCTAACGAAGGATAGGGTTCAGGGAAAAAATCCCGTTTGGGGAACATGTTCCGGATTGTGGCGCCAAGCATATTTTTTTTTCAAATTTTGGTAATAAACCTTTTGCTGTTCTTGTAAATTGCGCGAGTTTTTTCCCCCGTGAAAAACGGCAAGCCGCTGCCAAAAACATTTTTGTGAGAAGGATTGGGCAATGGTAATTTAATGAGATTATAAAATAACGTAAGAGGTTAGTAAACTTATGTGTAATAATAATTTAAAAAATTCGAAATCCATAAATTATTAAATTTTTAAGTTAAATTTTTGAAAGTATAATATTTAAAAATAAAAATAATTTCATCTAATGTATGCATATTCCCCTAATAAATATAAAAGCATTAAAGGGATAAATACTTTCTATTTAAAAGTTGGTTTTTAAAAAAAAAACGTCTTCATCGCTTTTACAATTTAAAAGTTTTTTTACACTTACATTAGAGCAGTAATTTATTTTCTATTGACAAAAAAATTTTTTTGCATTTTGCGCCAACTTTTGAAGCTACATAATCTATTTAAAGTTGATCAGTTACATTTTAGGATCCTATTTGGAGAAAATTTAAATATAGAAAAACGAATTTATAACATTTGGTACGGATTTTTTTTCAAAATTTTAAAACAAAAAAAAAAAAAAAAATTTTTTTCAGCATAGAGCATATCTTTGTATAGAACCAAATGCTCTTACATGCTGAAATTAGTTTTTTTTAAAAAAACCGATAACTAGATGTTGGCTAAATGGTATTCAATGTTGAAAAAATTTTTTTCGATGCACCCGTTTTTTCCCCCAGCAATTCTCCGTTAATGAGAACGGAAAAAAAAGAAATTAAATACTAATATTAAGAAAGAAATCTCAACTTATGGATGATATTTTAAACAAAGCATACAGAGCAAAAAAGCATGACATGAGAGTTTAGATAAAGTTGAACATCTAAATGAAGATAGTCCATTTCTTAAAGTAAAAATGAAAAAAAAGGGGAAATTATTCCAAAAATTGACATACGTTAGTACTGACAGAATAAAACAGATCATAAAAAAAAAGTAAGGTTCAAAAAAAGGATGAGTTGTTGAGAAAAGGGAAAAAAGGAAGATGTTTCAATGGTTTTGGGCTGTCGATTGTCTGGGTTGGCGAAACGTCAAGTCAACCAGACAATCGACGCTCCCAAAAACCAAAAAACCCTTGAAAAATTAAACAAGGGGGTCTTTCACAGAACAGGAAGATGTTATGAAAACTCCACGGATAACGACATAAACGATATTGACAACAAAGTAAGCAAATCGTTTATTGTATTTTTGAATGTTAAAGTACTTTTTTTTTTTTGCACTCTATTACATATTTATAAAAAACTTGTAATAATGCTTAGAAAAATAGCACTTTTAATAGATATTTTTATGTGGAACAAAAATCAAAAAAGTAGTTTTAAGAAATTGAGATACACCTTGAGAGGTAATACGTGGTTTACTATGATAAACAGTGGTTTTTAGAAGATTGGGCTTAAAAGAAAAAGAAGATACAGTTTATTTTAAATAAGAACAAAGGCACAGGCAAAACTATAGGTTTATCATACACTTTTTTTAAGAACTAAAAAAAATTAAAAATTATTTATTCAGTTTTAATTTTTTAGTTAATTTAATTATAGATTCTGGTTAGTTCTGTCTTCTTTCATTTTTTTAACCTTGAAGCCCTAATAAATAAACCACCGTCTCTGTCGGTATTCAAACATGCATAGACAACGTTTTAAAAAAATTACGGAGGAGCCCGTCGTGTGGGTATCATGGATCCTTCCTGTCTGATCACTATGGTATCAGGTTTAGCTTTCAAAATTCTCTGGATACGAAGGGAAATTTAGCTACAGAAAAGATTTATTACTGAACAGGCCTTTGAAGAAATGTTGAATCCCATGAAATTAATTGGGCAGAGTTTATAGTCAAGATTCTATTGATTTTATCTGAATCTTTTTAAATATATAAAAAATCTGGTCCCTTCCCCCTTTTTTTAAAGAAAATATATTGTGGTACAAAAAGAATCCTGTTACTTGGTTTCCCCCAAAAACTTTATGAAATGAAAAAAAAATTAAGTGCGGTGAAAATGTTGCCGATCATTTTAAAGATGAATCCTCCCCTTAGTGCTTATAGAGTCATGAAAAAGAATAATGCAAAGTCATAGAGGAAACAAAAAGAAAGGCATGCGATAATTTTTTTAAAACTCTAATAATATAGTAAAAGATACTTGGAAATTAATTAATTTTAAACCCCAAAAAAAATAATGCTATGGTGCGCGGACTATCAGATCTGACAGATTTTTAAGAATACTTTGTCTCTGTGGCAGAAGACTTGATAAAAACTTCCCCAATGGATCAGTCCCGCCTACCATTAATATGCCCCCCTTCAAAGTTCCTTTTTTAGAGCCGTTAACACCAATGGAGGTCTCTGAGGCAATAAATGATTTAAAACATTCCAATGTCACCACATTTATGGACTTAATAGTAAAATAAGGCTCTAGGTATTGTTTTTTGGCCAAAACGAAAAATGAATATATTCACAATTTTTTTAATTAATTTCTACTTGTCATCGGAAAAAAAATGATTTCAAAAAGGTTTTTAATTTGAAAAGTCAAAAAATCTTTTTTTGGGTTTGACTAAAATTTGAATTATGCATTATATTTTTTTAATATTTTTATTTTTTTTTTGTTACCCATCAAAAATAATATAATTTAAATAAAACTCAAAAATATAAATTTTTTAATTTAAATTTTTTAATCGAATAATTCACATATATATATATGAGTATTTTCAGTTGTTTCTGGTTATTTTTTTTTTTTGTTCTACTGTCATCGGATTTAAAATTCTTGATTTTTTTAAAATTGTAAAAATCATAAAATATTAATTTTTTTTTTTTAATTTTTTTTTTTTGAGTTTAAAAAAAAAATTTATAAGTATTGCGAAATATTATTAGATGCCCCTCAAATTTGCAGTCACAAGTAAAAATTTTTTAATTTTTGATTTTTTTAATTCAAAAATCATTATGAATGGGTTTTTTTTTAATCATTTAATAATTTTTTCATAAATTCAATAAACAGTAGACATTATGATTTTTTTGACCAACAAATAGTGGAGCCCCACTTTAGTAAAATTACCTTTTGTTATTTAATAGTGGTGATAAAAAAAAAGTATTTAAGTAAAAAAAAAGTACTTTTTATTAAAATGCTAATTTATTTCAAAAATCTTAAAATGCGTTCCTTTTTTTTCCAAAAAAGTATAATGTATTTATATCTAATGAAATAAAATAGCATTGTAATTAAAAGAAGTCCATTTTACTCGAATTATGTTATTTCATCCAATGTACTAAATAAAAATATTGTGAAGATGAATACTACTTAAGGAACCCTTTCATTTGATGTGTCACAAAATGGGTAAGTTTTTAAATTTTAAAAGAGATGGAGCGCTTGGGAAGTGATTTACGGTTAAGTATGTGATTCCAGTGTCCCCTACCTGCATAACATTTGTGTCAAAATAGAATTTTCCAACTACTTTACTTTTCGATAAATTTGATTAAAAGGTTTTAAATTAAAACCCGTGAAAATAGAGACAATTATGCGGAGGAAATAGGGGCAATACGGGGGGAAATTTTGGGAAATATATAGGAATTATGGGGAAATATATAGGAATTATTGGGAAAATATAGGAATTATGGGGGGAAAATAAAGGCATTATGGGGAAAATATGGGAATTATGTAAAATTTTAGGCAATACGGGGAATTATGAGGCAATATAGGGTAATATTTAGTAAAAACCCCCAAAAGGATTTTTTTTTCAAAATCACGGAGGTGGTTTCCCCCCCCGGGCAGAGCTGTTCAACAAAATAACAATTTTCCCAAAAAAATCATTAACAAACTAATAAAACAAAGGATACACAAATTTTAAAAAAGGAACCTCTAACAATAAACAAGAAAACGTGGAAGATAAAAAAATATTTTTATCCATATACAAATAATTTATCAGAAAAAAAAAACATATTCTAAATAAACATAAAATAACAGTATGTCACAAAGGACAGAACTTAGTAAATCAGTTGTTTACAAAATTAAAAAGTCAAACACCTCACAAAAAAAGTCAAATGTTGTTTATGCAATTCCGTGTTCAAATTGTCCAAACCAATATATAGGTATGACAACCCAACATCTTAACAATCGTTTAAATGGTCACAAATACCAAAATCCGCTTCTACCGCATTACACAAACACGAACACGAAACCAAACATACCTTTAACTTTACAGAAACTAAAATACTGGATTTTGACAAAAACTACCATAAAGTTACTATAAAGGAAATGATTCATATAAAAAAAAAAAACAATTGCGTAAACAACAAAAAAGACATTGACAACCTAAGCCAAATATATTATAATTTAATTAAATAGTTAAAGGAAGTCACCTCAGGAAAAAAAAACCCCTTTTAAATTAAAAAAAAAAAAAAATAAATAAAACTTGCCCCTACAAATTAAAAAAATTTTCTGGACTACATAGCATAAGCATTTTTAAAAATTTTTTTCGTATTTACAAATTTTCTTAAAGTTTTTTTTTTTTCTAAAAAAAAACACAAATTAAAATACTCACCCCTTCCCCTTTCCGACAGTGTGCATCTACCTGTTATAAATGATGCCAACAATATGTTTCTTCAGGGTAAGTATTTTTTTTATTTAAAAAAAAAGTGAACAACAATAAAATAAATTGTTTTTAATTTTTTTAAAATGTATGTCTTATCATATAATTGTTAGTATTTAATTATTGCACGTAAATATAATGAAATAATTTAGACTGCATAATTTTTACAAATGTAAATTGTCCTATGTCTCTATATTATTATTTTAAGTTGTATGCCTGATGATATATTTTTTTTGTAGATGTTTTTTTTAAAATCATGAAAATACAATAAAAAAATCTTTTGAAAAAGCCCTCCATGTAGGTGCGAAACGTAAAGAAATATTGTTTTTTTTTAACAGAAAACCTCACCCCCAAGAAACAATCAAGCTTAATTAGAATAAATGGTTTAAAAATTTTTAAAAAAAAAAAAAAAAAAAAAAAATATATATATATATATATATATATATATATATATATATATATATATATATATATATATATATATATATATATATATATATATATGTTTTATTAAAATTCTGAAGTTTGATTTTCATTTGGGGGGCCCCTTTTTTTTAAAAAAATGCATACTTATGGGGTTATTTGCAAAAAATCTATTAAAAACGTTGATTTTATCGAAAAAAAACTCCGTTTTTTGATCGCGAACAACTCAAAAAGTATGTAATTTAAATAAAAACATGCATAGAATATTCTTGCTTAGAAATATTTTTTTTTTTCCAGTCAAAAAAAAAAAAAAACCCCCCCCCCAAAAGGTAAAGGCGCCCGTCGACATGATATAGATTTTGTACCTTTTGGACTATTCCCTACCTACTCCCCAAAATTTCAAGTCATTCTATGTTTTTTAACAAAAAATCCAGGCAAATTTTTTTGGGTTTCCTGGACTGTATAGTTGATCATACATTTTTATTGATATAGGTACGTTCGACCCATGTCGGGGGTTGACAGTCGGTCGAACAAAATCAAGCCCTAAAAATTGGTATTGCACCAAGTATTTTATCACCGGTTTCATTGCCAATTTAGCATTCACCTAAAAAATTCCCTCGAATATACCAGTTTTTAGATTTGCATGCTAAATTCGATCTAATGTAGCATATAGCATAAAACTTGTAGAATGTTTTTTTTTTTATTATTAGTCATATTTTTGGTGCAAAATTTCAAATAAAAAATTTGTAAAAATAGTTAATGGCCTGGCGTACCCTGTGGGGGTTTTTAAAATTATTTTCGTTACACTCATTTCTGGATGAGCTATTTGTTTTAAATTTTTTTTTTTTTAATTTTTTTTTGGCAAAATTGGCACAAAAACCCCAAAGGGGGCTGCGCTGCCTCCGATAGTTAATCAAGACGGCTCCCAGGGAAGAAGAAAAAGAAAAAGCTGTAAAATTACTTTTTATATCTGCTACTTTTAAGTTACTTTTAAAAACCTAATTTATTATCCCCCCCAAATTTATTACTCATTATTTATGGTATTTTTGGGGTTTTTTAAAAGAGCGGAATTTACCATTTATTTAATTTACAATGAAAAAAAAAAACTTTTGAATTAAAACATGTGTTTTTTTTTAAAAGGGGGAAAATACTACTCGTATGAAAATGTAACTTGTTGGGGCAAATATAATGGTTTTTCTGCAAATGATAATTAAAAACTTTTTTTAATTAATAAAACAAAATATGCAATTTCCGATATTAAGCCATGTTTATCGTAATAAGTAATATAAAAAAAAAAATTTCCCCCTTTTAAAAATTAAAAAAAAAAATATATATAAAATCTTTTAAGACGAAATATACAGACCCCTTTTTTAGCAAAATTGCTTTAAATAATTTTACAAGCGATCTTTAAAAAATCTGTTGATATACAATAAAAAAATACTCAGAAAAAAAAAAATTATCGTTCCCCTTTTTTTTTTAAATTGGCATTTCCTTTTTTTGATAAAAATAATATTTTAATTAACTAATAAAAAAAAAAGGCCAAGGCCCCACTTAAATATTTCCTAATGACTGATGACAGTGATGACAATTACAACACTTTTTAGTATATTTTTTTTTTTACTAAAAATAAAAAAATATAAAAAAAAAATTGTGGAATATAATGAATATATGAAGGTTTTAAATATAATTTTAATTAAACAAAGCTAGAGAAAAAAAATTTTAAATCTTTATATTATTAAAGTCCGTCCCTTAAGTTCTATTGTTTTTGGCAGGTATAATCCATAAATGAAGGCAAGAGCTAAACGGTATACTTTGGGGGAACCCCCCTAACATCTGATTTCTGGTAATAGGTACATGTAATAGCCGACCCTCTTGTTTAAAAAAAGGGCCAGTTCCATCGTTACACATCTAATTTTTTGCAATATCTCCCGTTTTTTTTGGGTCATAGTGTCCCCTTTGTTTGTTTTTTTTAGAAAACCTCTAATTCCCCCGCGCGTGGTTAGTTCTGGTAATAAAAAACCGTTCGTTCTGCTTTACATTTTAATTTAAATAACAGAACTAGAAATAAACCGGTTAGTTGTAACCAAAAATTTAACCCCAAAAAAAAAATCAAAATCTTACTTTTCTGTTTTTTAACTATTACAATAGCGAAATCACCCGATTTTCCCGGAACCCCCAAAAAGTGTATAAAATTTAAAATAAACTATTGAACTTAATAGTTAATATCTTCTATAAAAATGTTTACCCCCCAAAAAAATTCCGCTTTTTCCCCCGGGGGGGGAAAGCCACCCCTTCTCGAGGGTGGATTTTTTTATCAAAAATAAGTACGGAAATGGATAGATTGACTAACTCTAAGCAACTTTTGTTTTTATAAAGTTTTTTTTCGAAAGGCATTACTTTTCGAGTTATTCACAATTGAATATGTCAATTTTTCAACTAAAAAAAACACGTTTTCAGACGCTTTTTCGCAAATAACTCGAAAAGTAAGCATTTTATCGAAATTATCATTCTTACCAAAAATGTAGCTTATAAAGAAACGCCAAGAATGGTGGGCTTATGATGTCCATGGACCCAATACAAACGGAGTTATAACCTGTTGAAGGTTGGTTCTTATTCGTCAAATGCCAACATTAAAAGTTTTAACGTAATATAAACCTACATTTTTTGGGAAAAGCTCATAATACCTTTTTTGAAGTACTTAAAAAAAACTTTATTTTTGTTTCTTACAAAAGTCTTTAGCACTAAAATTAAGCGAGTTATGGCCAAAATAAAGTTAATCTCTATTTTTTTTATGAGAAAATGTTAAAGTTACCACCCTAACTAAAAATAATCTTTGTCACTTTACAATTCACTTTATTTTTGTATTTGTAATATGCTCAGAAAGTTGGACCGGTTTAAAGTGCATATTTTTGAAAAAAATTGACCTTAACCTGAAAGAGACATTTTTGTAATTTTAAAATAAATAGCCTTTTCTTCAAAATATCTCAAAAACCCTTAATGATACGCAAACAAAAACAAAACGAAAATTTTTGGTAAAGAAAAACTTACAATTATGTATTCTACAAAATTTTACGCATCATTAAAGGTTTTTGAGTTATTTTGAAGAAAAAGCTATTTTTTTCAAAATTAAAAAAATGTCTCTTTCACTTTAAGCTCAATTTTTTTAAAAAATATGCAGTTTAAACCAGTCAAACTTCCTAAGCATATAACAAATACATAAAAAAGGTAAATTATAAGGTGATCAACTTTATTTTGACCATAACTCGCTTAATTTTAGCGTTAGAGACTTTTATAAAAAACAAAAATAAAGGTCTTTTCAAGTACTTCAAAAAAAGTTATGCGCTTTCCCCGAAAAATGTATCGTTTTTTGGTTATATTAAATTGAAACTTTTAATGTTTGCATTTGACGAATAAGAACCAACCTTCAACAGGCTATACCTCCGTTTGTATTAGGTTTATGGACATCATAGGCTCACCATTCTTGTTGTTTTTTTTATAAGCTACATTTTTGGTAAGAATTATATTTTTGATAAAATGCTTACTTTTCGAGTTATTTGCGAAAAATCGTCTGAAAACGTTTTTATTTTTGGTTGTAAAATTGACATTTTCAATTGCGAATATCTCGAAAAGTAATGCCTTTCGGAAAAAACTTTATAAAACAAAAGTTGCTTAGAATTAGTCAATCCATCCACTTCCGTACCTATTTTTGATAAAAAAATACCACCCCCGAGAAGAGGTGGCATTCACCCCCAGGGAAAAAGCGGCAATTTTTGAGGGGTAAACATTTTTATAGAGGATATAAACTATTAAGTTCAATAGTTTATTTTAAATTTTATACACAGTCGCTGGGTTCCGAGTTTTAACATTTTTTGGGCTAAGGTGACTCCGCTACAATAAAATAATGAATTAGGGAAACAGAACAATTGGATTTAATTTTTATAGTGAATATTACCCCTTATAATGGGAAAATTTCTGCAGACAACAGCTACTGCATTCATGTGCTTCAATGTCCAAAAACAACCTGGTATAGTTGTATGCTATATGTTACATAATGTTTTATTTTACTGTACGATGTTTTTGATTTTTTTTAGGAAGGGTTATGTAGTTTCCAAGATGTTGGCACAGGCTGTAAATAGAGCAAACGCACAGGATCTGTATGGACGACTGGAACCTGGACAACTTTTACAACACTCTATGTTAAGTAATACATTAACAACTATCGGTAATATCTCGGAAAGAGGTAAGAAAAAGCATGCTACTTTTATACAAGGTGCTTTTAATAAAACGACCACACAAAAAAAAGTTTGGTATACTTTTCACAAGACATATGTTTTCCGTAGTAATTTTGCCGTCTGATCGAAATTCCGTCATAACGTCACCATTTTTCCTAACTGGTAAAAAATTATGAAAATTACCTAGGAAAAACTGGATTTTTTTCACATTCAAGCTTACATTTTTATGTAAAAGGATTTGCTAAGTCTAAACCCACGACCAGAATAAATGTAACACGTGTAGTTTTTTCCTAATTAAAAAAGACTAGAACCCATATTTTCAAAGTCTTTGCGGACCTTGCCCAACTTTCGTATAGGGGTGTTTTTTGGGTAGCCGATCTGAAAATTCAAGATGGCGGGACCGAAATAGCGGATGTGTTTTCCAAGATGGCGAGTAAACTTTTTAAAAATCGACAGATTTAAGTCGAATTTCGAATGGGGTTGTTACTGAGGTCGCTGATTCCAAATCTGAAATATTCATGATGGCGAATCCAATATGGTGGATAAAATAAGCAAAATCAAAAGATTGAAGACAAATTTGATTTATACAAGTTTAGGTAAGTATAAATATCAGAAACATAATAAACGATCAAAAAACCGCTATCGAAAGAACTGAAAATTGAGTTTTGTTTTAAAATGTTCATTTTTTTAGAAAAAAAGAAAATAACACGGGCGACTTTAATTGTGGTTGTGGTTTGGATTTAGCAGATCCCCTAACATAAAAATGTACAGTTAGATGTGAAAAAAAACATGTTTTTCCTACCTATTTCCATAAATGTTCACCATTGTTTGCCACTCGCGTCTAGCGACACCCCGGCTGGTGAGCTTCTTGACAGTGTTGACACATGAAACATGCTTTATTGTGCAGGTACTCGGCTAAAAAAATAACATTTTAATGTAATAATTTGGAGTCTTTTTTAATACTTTCCCTCATTTTTACTGAAATATAGTTGCTTTGCTAACCAGAACTAACCATGACCGACTAGAACTTGACCTGTAGAAGTTATAGACAAAATTTTAACAACGTATTAGAAAAAACCCGGCAAATATATAATTACACTTTTAAAAAAATTTATAACTTCTACCATATTAAAAATTATAAAAATTTTGTTAATAACTTCTATGTAGGGGTAATTTAGACAAATTCAAAAGCTCTAAGTCATGGTTAGTTCTGATTAGCAAGGCGGCTTTTTATTTTGCCCAATTATATATCAGACGTAAAAATGCGGAGGCGTATTAGAAAAGACCCATGATTTGCTGTTTTTACATTAAATGTATTATTTAGAAAAAGGCTACTTTATAAATTACGCACCGAGTCCGTGCATAATAAACAAAGCATGTTTCATGTGTTCACAGTCAAAAAGCCCGCCAGCGGGGGTGTCGCTAGACGCGAGTTTGTTTACCAGTGTCTTGAGGTTAGGTAAAATGGTGACGTAATGGCGAAATTTTGAGCTGGGATTTGTAATCAGGAGGCAAAATTACTACGAAAAACATATGTCACATGAAAAGTACAACCCAACTTTTATTTTGTGTGACTTTGCACATTTTTCTATTGGCTAAAGATAACCCTTAATACCTCAATAACACTTGCCAATCATTTATTTAATACGAAACTTATAACAGAGCTATAAGCATTTAAATTCAGATCTAAAATTTCCTCCCAACATCATCGGGGTATTTAATCATTTACGGAGATGAATGCTGAATTTCACCACGCCGCGCCGCGCCGGCACAGGCAGCGATTCCAAATTTTATATAGAGAATGTTTAAAATCAAAATCTTACTAAAAACTTATTATCGCAATATCCACATTATTATTTAAGAGTTTTTTTTAGAACTTATATAGAAAAATATAGATATATTATTTTACATTTTTTTCTGCTTCAATATATACCAAATTTTAGTTTTATGTTTTTAATGGAAAGACTTTTCTTTTTACGTAAAAGTCCCTTATTACAATATATTTTTTTGAACTCCAAAATATATAGTTTCCTACAAAACCAACCAGCCCAATCCCAAGCCATAAAATCAACTTTTCATACCTATGACGTTTTTGTTCCAAGTTTGACCTCAATCGGACCAATATTACTAGTTAATTTAAGGTAAGCATAACCCTTTCTTTACAATATACTGCAGCAAAATCTTAATATCACATATCATTTTTACTCTTATGAGCGCGATTCCTTAATGCTTATAATTTCTTTAGAACATTTAAATTTCTTTGAATCATAATTAACTTTTTGTTTTCAGATTAAAAAGCTGCGATTTTTTTTGAATTTTGTATTACATTTATGCACAAAAAGGCATGATAGTGCGAAAAAACAAACAAAATTATTTTTTACTGCAAATCTGGCAACAGAGCGTTATTTATTCTTACTAACAATAAGTCGCCTAGAAGAACCACTAAAAACTAACCACAACTAACCACACAAAACGAAATACACAAAAAGTTTAAAAAATGTTAAGACAACCCAGGAAAATAGGTTTTAAAATGCAACTTATGTGACTTAAAACATTTTGAAATCGCACTGGTAATTTAAGAGCAATTTTTTTTTTTTAACTTAGAAATCCAATTGTCTTTTAGAGAAATTGAAGAATACAACTTTACTAAAACAGATAGAATATCTACAGAAAAGATTGTGCAATCCACCTTTCAGATCTACGACGAATTTAACGTTACAGCGAAGTTCCACGAGGGAACTTCGACAAATATTGCCGTTATGGATTTAGATGATAATTACGTCTCTTTAGTAATGTAAGTGTAAAGTTTAGAATGTAATGCTATTTTTGGTAGTTTTAATTAATTTGTAGGTAATCGTACTTTCTTGGGTAGTCGATCCCGAAAGTGCTTAGCAAGTGTCCCGACCAGGGATGTTGCGGAAGGAGATTTTTTGTCACATCCGCGGATGCGGATTTTGTTTTTTTACGAGGTAGGTTTGAAAAGTCCGTGCAAAAATAATAACTACTTACTTGTTTGGGGTAACCTTTTTAATTTCTCTACATAGTCCCTTTTAGGCTTATAACTTGTTCAACGATGCTCCAGTTTGTTGGTCCCTTCCAATAAGGATTTGTCCAAGTTCGAAATATCGATCAGTGTCTGCAATACTTCCTCGTTTGAATAGAATCTTTGTCCCGCAGCCATATCTTCAAAATTGGGGAACCAATAGTAGTTCGAGGGGGCCAAGTCTGGAGAATAGGGGGGGTGGAAACGAGTTGGAATCCTATTTATTAATTTTGCGACCACAACTGCCGAGGTGTGGTTGGGTTGTCGGATGGAAAAGGACTTTCTTGTGGGCCAATCGGGCGTTTTTCTTGCAGCTCGGTTTTCAAACGGTCCAATAATGATGAATAATATACCTGTAATAGTTTTACCCTTTTCCAGATAGTCGATGAGGATTATCCCTAAAACCCAAAAGACAGTCGATAACCTTTCGGCCGAAGGAAGGTCTTCGTTTTGGTGCATGGATTCCCCTGGTAATCCATTGCTAAGATTGTTGTTTGGTCTCAGGAGTATAGTAATAAATCCATGTTTCATCCACAGTGACGAAACGACGCATAAAGTCCTCTGGATTCTTCTGGAACAGCTGCAAACCATCCTTGCAACACTTCACACGATTCCGTTTTTGGTCAAGCGTGAGCAATCGTGCACCAATCTTGGGATACTTTCTTATGTTCAAATGTTCATATAAAATATTTGTACCCGTTCAGTCGAGATGCCCACAGCACTAGCAATCTCGCGTACCTTAACTCTTCTGTCATCCATCAATATCATGTTTGACAATGATTTCTGGAGTCGGACCTCCACAGGCCGTTCAGAACGTTCAGCGTCACTTGGCTTATAGGCCGTCCGAACATTTTGAAACCACTTGTAAACTGTTCTAATTGAAGGTGCAAAGTCACCATAATGTTTATCAATCTTTTCTTTAGTCTCCTGAGGCGTTTTACCTTTCATAAAGTAATGTTTAATCACCACACGAAATTCTTTTTCGTCCATTTCTTGAAAACCACTCGACTTTCTTGATTCACACGAATGCCAAACACAAAGAAATAGACCAATATGCTTTTAACACTTGGTGTGCGTTCATTCAACAGATGCTACTAACTAAACATGACCTCGATACGCGCCGGTGGTGCCATCTCTCGGACTTTGCACGGACTTTTCAAACCATCCTCGTACAAGAAACTATATGGGTGCAGAAGCAAAATAGCAAAAATAGCATCAATTTAATAATTTTATTACCCATCTAATTACTTGGTGTGAAAGTTAAAAGTTGGAGCATTATATTTAATAAAAAGCAATCTTGCCGCCTTCTCGGGGTCAAGTCTGTTACGTAGAGGTTCGTAAATTAAATCCGCGCTACTGAACAACTGTTCCCTTTGGAAAACTTAATAACCAA
>JAHBCN010020952.1:0-14648 GCA_019359885.1 Listronotus oregonensis | reverse complement strand
TATAAGTTGGGCAAACTATAAATTATTTGTTTTTTGTGTCACAACGATTTAAATCTACATTTTGAAGTAAATTTTTTTCTTTAATAATACTGAAAAATTCTAACTATTTTTTTTAAAATATTTCAACGAAGGGTTTTCACACAAAACCAAAAAAAGTAAATAATTTTTTGAATAAAGAATTTATGGATAATATTTCGTTACAGAATCCCAGCCCGGCTTTTCTCATCTTTAAAACTTACTTTTTTCGGATGTGTGTTTATTTGGTATTTTTTATTTTCAGCTGTTTAATCTCCCCTCTAAAACTTTTACAATACTTTGAAAGCAGTTGGAAACTTTTGCGAAATATTCAATATTTTATTATCAAAAACAGGTTTGGAAAGAAAAATAAGCTTTCGTACAACAACGGTGGCCCAAGGATGCTAATGAGAACATAACTAATTTTTTGTTGGTAAACAAGACAGGTTAGGCTTGGAATTTTATCGCATAAAAAATAAAATATTTATTTTTAATCTTCAGGTAGTTTACTCGTAAAACGGCTTTTCTGAAGAATTAAATGAAATTAAAATATAGGGTCAATAAAAGTGCCTTTTATATAACTGAAAAAAAAAGTCTGTAAAACGAGATATTAACAATTAAATTGTGCATAATTAACATCTGTCATGTATGAAACCCATTCTTTTATTTCGGAATATCTCAAAAATGGTTCTTACTATATTTTTTAAAAACTAATGCAATATAAATCATTAGAAAATTAAAAAAAAAAACTGATTTTTTTCATTAGTTTACTAGGTCTGTTTGTTATTAAGAAATAGTGAACACTATTTTATTCTTTTTTTTACGTAATCGCTCTTATGGAAAGTGTTTTTTAGGACTAGGTGGGTCCAAAAAGGGTAAAATAATGTAAAATATCACTGAATAACGAGCAGACCTTGTGTTGTGTGAACAGTCTTCTACAAAAATAATATTTTCAAGCACTGAGAACCTTTAAATACTAAGTAAGGCCCAATTATCCTTTTGGAAAGCGCTGAATTTGATTTTTAAATGCACCCGAATTAAACAAAATGAAAAAAATAACGATCGGTATTTTACAACGGGGAAGGCCTTTCAATTTTTTGAAAAGAGATGGGGAGGGTTTTTATGCAGATTAAAAAAAGTAAAACCTTCAAAAATTTCTTAGAAAGTATTTTTAAAAAAAAAAAATAAGTCGCCTAAAAGGCATTATTTTTTTGAATGAAGGCAACTCAAACCGCCCCCTTTGTTTCGGCCACCACATTAAAAATTAAATGTGTTTTAAGTGTTGATATAAATTAATCAATGCCACTGTTGGGAAAAAACTTAAAAATGGTTTTTTTTTTTAAATTTTTGGGGCATTTTTGTAAATACTAACATACCGTGGGTCTTTTGGCTAAAGTAAAAGTCAGTTTATCAACCTAAAAATTAAAATTCAAAGAAGAACAAAAGACCTCTACAGGCAGAAGGTTCCACAGCTTAGGTACTCTAAAAATGAAGAAACAAACAAAGTGGAAAGTCCCCCAAATAGACAGCAAAGAAACCCATTGTGGTTTTGGGGGTTATTTCTGGAAAAAGACCCCCCAAAGTGTGGGGGAAAGAGTTTTGTAGAGGGGGTCTTAAAAGATGAAGGCTCTTTTAAATTTAAAAAAAATTAAAGACTTGTGAAAGACCTGGAAAGATTTTTTTGGGGTTTTACAAAATGTTTTTCCCCAAAAAAAATTAAAAATAAAAAAATATCCCTGAAAAAACCAAAACAAAAATTTAAAAAAATCAAATAAAGGCCAAATTAGCAATTTTTTCCCTCTTTTTTGAACCTCCGATACAGTAATTTTATTAATAAAAAAACGAAATAACACCAAATTCTAAGCAAAGTATAAATAAATTTCAGAAAATGAGATCACAATCATAAAAACACTATTTAACTACACCTTAAAAAAGTAATAAAAATCAAACATTGCAATAGATAAATAAATTAATAACAACCATATTACCAACCGCTCTGAATATTTTTTTTTTTTGGAATCTGAAGGTTATTTTATTATCTTAGAACCGTTTTACACATACAAGAACTCTAGTTTTAATGAAAATTTTCATGTGATTTTTGGTAATAGGACATTCATTTGTGTTTAATATTTACAATAAATTTCAGTAGAATCATTGCTAAGGTTCGGATGCTGGGACCCAAATGTTTAATTTTTATAAAAGCTGTTGGATTAGTTTAACATAACCTAGAAAAATAAAAAAGGTTCTTGAATTCTTTGAATTAGATCGGATTTAGATAAACAAGAGTTGTAACTATTGGGTGTGGCATCAGTTAGCTAGTTCTTTTTTACTTTATGAAATAATTCGTCATGACACTACCGACCCCGGAAAAAGTTCTGCTTCGCTTTTTGCGCATTTTTTCGAAAATATAGAACATGTTTAATATCTTTATTGCGAAAGGTTTACTAAGAATTATTTAACGAATAATACAGAAAATTTTCGGCACAATTATAGGAATAATATTCGGAATAATTCTGGTATGTGTAAAACGGTTCTTAGATGTAGAGATGCCGCAAAAAGAGAATTCTGTAACTTCAACTGGAATTAGTTAAATTTTCCCAACCGCTGTGTTCACACATCGTCGTTGTGGTTAGTAGGGCCCAGTAGGATCTTCTGGAACATGCGTTAGAGTTGCTGGTTATCGGCAACTCTTTTGGCTAGCGTATGAAACGGGATCCGAAGCTAAGATGAACTCAAGGCTTAACTCAAGGTGTTGCTACCGTGCTAATGAGTGAATGACATCCTGTGCCTTAAACAGGTGTCTCCAACGGGGCCTTAAAAAAGGGGCCTCTCAGAGATCTAGCCTTACTACGGTAATGCGGGCTCTGCCGTGGTGGACTATTACTTCCCCAGCTCCAAAAAGAAAGCGGACAGAACCGCTTTCGTAGGAAAAAAGTGACAAAGGTGCGCTGACCAAAAAGGATAAATCCGTTTCGAGGGTGCCACCAAGGTCACAACGAAAAGGGGGGAAAAAGGAATTTTTTTAAGGTCCCCCTGAAGTCCCCCGCCCCTGTTTCACGGGGAAAATCCTTTTCGAACAAACAGATGTTTGGGGAAAGGGTTTCCCCTTAATCCAAACAGAAGGTGGACAGAACCCCCTTTTTTTAAACAGAAAGCTGATGGGGACCGTTTTTCATAGGGAAAAGGGGCCGGAGATGCGGCCTCAGAAAGAACATCTGGTTCCTGTAACAAGGACCTGATAGCTACCCAGTTATTAGACCGGGAGAGAAGGGCATGATGGATCTAATCGTCTGCTCGTCACACTCTCCAGGAGACAGGGACAGCAGAACGAGTAAGAGGAGATGTAAGAACTATCTCCCAATCTGGTATCGGATTCATTAGAAGTCCGATCTTATTGGGAGAAATATAAAAAGGTGTGAGCCAATAGACCGAACAGTCACAGTGGAGGGCGTAAAAAGTCCACTCACTTTAAACCTACCTACCTACCTAGTTAAATTTTACGTATAAAGATCTATTTACATACGCCAGTGACGTCTTAATACCGTTTCAGTTCCGTCTCCATCTATAAAGTCTGTTTGTTATCCAGAAATAGTGTACACTATTTTACACTTTTTTCACGTAAGCGCTCTTATGAAAGGTGTATTTTAGGACTGGGTGGGTCCAAAAAGTGTAAAATAATTTTGAGTAAAAAACAGTTGTGATGTCCGGGGTACATCAGAGATGCCTTTACAAACAGATCTGTTAGTCGGCAGTGGGTAGTGATAGTAGCAGGGCATGCAGTATTATGCAAAACGGCTTATTTTGCAGAGCTTTGGATGATAAAGGTCAAGAAAAGAAAATGGGCAAACAAGCCATTGACAAAAAAAAAAAAAAGAATTTTTTACACTGTATAACAAATTAAAAAATATAAAATAATAATTATAAGTAATAAATAGGTTCAGAGAAAAAATAAATAAGTCAATTCTAAAATTTAAAAAAATTCTAGAAATTAAATGGTTTCTGCCAAGGTTTGCCCCAAAAAGGGTTTGCTTTAAAAATGCGCACTTTTAAAAACTTATTTTTCATTATTTCCTCGACTTAAATATTAAGTATGTGGGATACGAATTGAAAGTATTATATGAGGTTTTTGAAACAATACCGTATTGCTTTAGGCAAATTTTCTAGATTCTGGAATGTATGTTTGTATCGCTGCGATTACAGGAAGAAACTCGAAATTCGGGAAAACCGCAAGCGGTACGCCGTTTGAGCTAGGATTCCGCATACTAACCTTACTGACAGCTAAAAACATATGCATACATTTTTTAGGGCTCTACGGTTGTTTTTAATGTGTTTTTAGGTCATAAACTATAAAAACCAGGTTTTCGGGATTTTTTTTATAAATTTAAAAATTGTCAATTTTTGGTTTTTGTAGATTTTAAAAATTTCGATTTTTCGTAATTGTTCCAAAAATTCTAAAAACTTGTAACCTGACTTCACTACCTGTATGAACAGGCATTTTATTAATTCCAGTCAGTTACAGGTGTTTAAAAAACTGGCTAATTTTGCGGTCACTTTTGTCGTTTACTTGAATAAAATTTTTTTAAGGAAAGAACTACTTATTTCACATTCAAAAGCAAACATCCAAAACTATGCACTAACCTCTGTCCCACAGTGACCCGAATCAGGCCCGGCATGTTGTGAACACTCCATTTGGCAACTACAGGGGTATAGGTAGCGCTAAACATAGCTATTCTTCTGTCACTGTTATCGCATGCTGCCAGAATCTGATCGAGCTGATCGCGAAAACTACGGCTACCATCTTCAAAAAGTTTATCAGCTTCGTCTATTACCAGCCATTCGATGCTGAAAAAATATACAGTTATCCTTTTTATATTGTTTAAGATAACGATTTAACATAGTAACGATGTTTAATCAGTACCACGGGTGTGACTTATAAATAAATTGATTAAGATGTATAGTAATTCACTTTTTTAAATAGAAATTTCTGTCTTTTAGTAAAGTTTATTGCAAAATTTTTCTTTCCAGTTCCGTAACACACGAATGTGGTATTTACACGAAATGTTTACCGGGGGAAGTTAGAGCCTTTTAGCACCAAAAAGGGGGTGGTTTTTTTTCGCCAATATGTGAAGTTGCACCCAATTTGACAGCCTTTTTAGATTTTCCCCCGTTTTTTCTTAGACCCTTTTAAAAAATTTTTCAACAAGAATTGGTGCAAAGTATTCATTGCATACCTAATCACCATGAAAAAGGGAAATTTTACTTCGACCAGTCTGAATAGAAAATCACCCCTTGTTCAGTCATTTTTTTTGGGGAAAAATTTTTTAAAAAAGTATAAAATACCCCCTTAAAAAAAAATTTTCCCCAACAAAAAATATATAAAGGTACCCCCTTTCATAGAAATTTTCCTGGGGAATTTACGACCCCTCTGACTGAGAAAATCACCCATAAAGTTACAGTCATTTTTTTAAGGGATTTTTAAAAAATTATTAATTCCTAAAAAATTTTTAAAAAAAAGTTAAAAGGTTTACTGCATATTAACATCATGCAAAAAAAATTTCACCGACCAGTCTGACTATAGAAAATCACGCCGTTGTTACAGTCTTTTTTTTTTAGGAAATTTTTAAAAATTATAAAGTACCCCTTAAAAATTTTTCAAAAAAAATTTTGGATAAGGGGTTTTATTGATACCAATCACCATGAAAAAAAAATTTCCCCCTTTGACTGTCTGACTAAAAAATCACCCCCCGTTCATATTTTCAAATAAAAATTTTTAAAAAAAAAAAAGTATCCCCTTTAAAAAAATTCAAACAAAAAAGTTTTGAAGGTACCTATTGTATAAAACCCCCAAAAGGAAATTTACTTGCGACCGTTGACTTGAAAAACCCCCAAAATTACAGCTTTTTTATAAAAAAAAATTTTAAAAAAAAAAAAAGTATTTTTTAAAAAATTGTTAAAAAAAAAAATTTTAAAAGGTTTTTCCAATATCATTAAAAAATTTTTTTTAAAAACTGAAAAAAAAAACCCCCAAAAAATTTTTTTTTGGGGGAAATTTTTTTTAAAAAAATTTTTTAAAAAAAATTTTTACAACAAAAAATTGGTAAAGGATTAAAAACCCAATAAAAAAAAAGGGAAAACCCCTTTTTTATAAAAAAAAAAACCCCCCTTGTTTTTTTTTTTAAAAAATTTTTTAAAAAATTTTAAGCCCCAAAAAATTTTTAAAAAAAAAAATTTTTTATGAAGGTACCCTTTTTCCTACATCATAAAAAATTTATTCCCCCCCGATTAAAAACCCCCCCCAAAAAAAACAGTTTTTAATTGGGGAAATTTTTTTAAAAATTAAAATCCCAAAAATTGACAAAAAAAGGAAAAAAAGGGGTTTCCCATGAAACCTTAATTTTAAAAAAATTTTTAGCTAAATAAAAAAAAAAATAACTTAGGTATAAAGGGTTTTTTTTTTTTTTAAAAAAAAACCTTTTTAAAAAATTTTTAAAAATTTATAAGGTACTTTTTGCCCCCAAACCAAAAAAATTTTTTAACTTTATAAAAACAAAAAAGTTAACATTTTTTTATGTAAAAATTTTTAAAAATTATAAAGATCCCTAAAAAGTTGTTCAAAAAAAAAGTGATTGGGGCATTTTTAAAAAAACCGCGGTTTTGTACTTTTTTTTGCATTTTAATATTGTAAGGGTGGATTTTTGAGGGAAAAAAATTCAAATTAAAATTAGTAATACTAATGAGAGTTGATTTTCAAGGGTTAAAATATAAAGATAATGTTTCAAAGAATTAAATATTTATTTTTCAATTTATATGAGCCTAATTTTATGTAACTTAAGCTTTAATATGAAAATTTAAAAAATTTCCATTAAGGGCTAGTTTTCACCTCTAAAAATAAAAAGCTACCTTCAGCATAATGGAGATTTTGAAGAGATGGGTAAGTTAAGCTTAATTCCAAATTTTCATGCAAAACACTGTGATAAAATATTAATTTCTTAGGGTAAATATTTTTTTAATCATCATAGGGGTTGATTTTTAAGGGCTGAAATATTAAAAATAGTTTCAAAGAAACAAAATGCTGTTTCAACTTATTTGAGTCAAATTTTACTCAACTTAAGCTTTAGTTTTATAGGTTTTAGCAATAAAGGATAGTTTTCACCCCTAAAAAATAAGGAGCGCCCATCGGCATATTATAGATTTTAAAGAGGAGGCTAAATTAAGATTAATCACAAATTTTCATGCAAATGTATGCATTTTGAAAAAAATTGACAGGTTTTGCACTTTCTTCAGCTTCGTTTTCTGGACTATATTGCTTTTGACACTCACTAAATGAAAAGGGCGTAATGCGACACTTCTTTTAAAAAGTTCTACTTTGCACATTGTCGCGGAAAAATAATTTTTAAATTTAGCTCTGTTAACGTTCTGCTATTTGCCAGAGGTTCGTTGTTTTAACTGGAATAGTCGCAGAAAAAAAAATAGAACTTTATAACGGATTACAATGAGATCATTTAAGCTGCAGGAGTTCAACTAACCAGAACTAATTTATTTTAGTTTGGCTTTTCGCATTTCTTAAAGGCAAATAGTCGTTTCTAATGGTTTTATAGCAAAAACTTTGGAGAATTTAAAGCTAATAAGAAACAATGAAACAGATATACGACAATGTAACTGCTGTAGAGCGTGGGGAATTAATTTTAACTTTCGCATAAGAAAGTACATAACTTAAACGGAGTATCTCTAACCGAGAAAACAATGTTAAGCAAAGCTGTTTTAGTAGATATAACTTGAAATTTATTATTTGTATCACATGTACAGGGTGTACCAGTGATCCAAAGAGGACCAAACATACAGGGTGGTACTATGGTTAGAAGGAAAAAATCGTTTCGAAATAAAAATGGACGGATTTTTATTTCGAAGGGAACACATTTTGCGCATATTTTTAACCCTGTCACTTCAACCCCCTAGGGCGGGGGGTGAGATTCACTCCTAAATACTTAAATGGAAAAGGGGGTCGACTGATTACCTCATTTTAAAGATCATTGAATTCTCTTTTCAACGCTTTCTAGTTTTCTGAATTTGATGCAGTAGTTTTCGAGAAAATAATTTTGAATTTAATAACAAGTCAACATTATGAAAATAATTGTTTTATTATCTTTAAATTTTTTAATGGCCATTCATTTTTTCTAAGCACGGCTTTCAGTTTTTGGTAAGGGTAACCCTACGAAGGGAGGAAGGGGGTATGATTTCAAATAACGAGAACATTTACATTCAAAACTCTGCTTCTATTTTACTTACTTACTTTTTAATTTTGCAAGTGTTCAAAATGTTGGCCTGTATGACTGCTTTCATGGAGTTATACAGGCTTTGTTCAAAACGGTTTCGGACGTTCTGAAGCATTTCAGGTGTAATGTTCCGACATTTATCAATGTTCCGTTGACGTAAATTATTTAGAGATTCTGTTTGAATTTTATAAATTTTACTCTTTAAGTTACCCCACAGGAAAAAATCTAACGGGCTTAAATCTGGTGACCTTGCAGGCCACTCCACTGGTCCTCTTCGTCCGATCCATCTGCCAGGAAACGTTTTATTCAAATACTGACGAACAGCAAAAGCATAGTGGGGAGGTGCCCCATCTTGTTGAAATGTCAACTCATTCGCATTGTAACGGTCATTATGTTCAACAATTTCTGTCAATGCGGGATCGACAGTGTCTTCTAACAATTGCAAGTACATTTGTCCTGTTAGATTTCCTGGTAAAAAAGGACCAACAACACAATCGCCATAAATTCCAGCCCAGACGTTTAATTTCTCAGGATGTTGAGTGTGAACTTCATGGAATAAGTGCGGGTTTTCGTCAGACCAATACCGACAATTATGACGATTAACAGTCCCGTTCACAAAAACCAACACTCATCTGAGAAACAAATGTTAAACAACAAGTTCGGGTTATTTATTATCCGTTCACTAATTATCTCGCAAAATTCTACACATCTATCAAAGTCATCTTCATTTAATTTTTGCACACGCGGGTGGAATTTATGGGATTTAAAAATTCTTCGAATGCTCATACGGAATATGCCAGAAACTGTGGGTAATTGCCTGGTACTTAACATAGGATCGATACTGACGTGGCCTAAAACAGCAATTTGCATTGCTTCGTTTCCCACTATTCGATTAGGAGTGATTCGTTTTCAATTTACCACAGATCCTGTCTCCCTAAACTTGGCTACTAGTTCAATAACGTATTTCCGGTTGACATGCTTATCTGGATTTAGTTCATTAAATAACTGTGCTGTACTATTAGCGCACGTACCGTTTTCATAATAAAGTTCAATTATCGATACTCTTTCCGCCGTTAAGTAAGCCATTTAGAGCAAGAAAAAAGAATATAAGCCGAAATAATCACAGACAAAATCCTGCGAGATACTAAATTTACATAAATTGAATGTAAATAAGTTCCAAAGAAAGATAAAAAACTAACTGCATTATTTATAATTTTTTACATAAGCATCAAATTCCATAGCAGAAATAACTGCTAACCTTGGACTGATAATGTTCTAAACAAGACACTGACAATACTGTAATTTTAAAGCGTAAGTAAAATGTATCCGCATTTTATTGAGTGATAAAAAAGTGACATTTAATGCTTTTAAGTTGGACAGGACAGCATTTAAAAACAAAAATACTAAAAAAATAGTACTAAAAGTGAAAAAGCGTTACTTTCGATTATAGGCCGATTAGGTTTATAAAACGTATTTTCTTGAAAACTACTGCATCAAATTCAAAAAACTAGGAAGCGTTGAAAGAGGATTCGATGATCTTTAAAATGAGGTATCAGTCGACCTCCTTTCTCATTTAAGAATTTAGGAGTGAAGCTTACCCCCGTAGGGGACTGAAGTGACAGGGTTAAAAATAAGCGCTAAATGTGTCCCTCAAAATAAAAATCGACGGGTCCGAGTGATTTTTTCCTACCAACCATAGATATGAGAAATCGGCCTTGTTTCGTTTTAATTGGCCCACCCTGTATTGTAGCTTTCCTTGGATTAAAGAAAATTGCGTCTCAAATACTTAAAAAAATGATTTGAACTTAAACAAAAGAGATACAATATAAAATTAATATTTTCTTAATGGGAAACCTTTTCTATTGGTTCATTTTTAAATGCGTCTTAGTTTTATCGATACGTTTTAGTAAATTAATTTTTGTTTTCATTTTTAGAAACAACAGAAGTAATTTGGTTAATGTGCAATGATATCCAATATCTGCATGTTTCGGTACTTGGACATCGTTGACGGAACTGAAGAAAATGGTACCCAGTTCCGACAGCCCAGCTGAAGCTTGGTCCAAAGAAATGTCACCTTTTCCATAAAGAAGTTAAATACCTCGGGCATATAATCACTGAAGAAAAAGTGAAACCAGATCCAACGAAGACAAAAGCTATCCAAAACTGGCCTATACCGAAACAAGCATAAAATAAGAACTTTTTTTGGACTGTGCACTTACTATGTAGAACATGGATTTGCTGACATTGCGAGACCATTACATTGACTTGCCGAGAACAACAAAAGCTGTGAATGGACGAAGATTGTGAAGCAGCTTTTATACAACTGAAGAAAGCCATTTGTAATCCTCCAGTGATTATCATATCCACAACACAATAAAACATTTATTGTGGACAGTGATGCAAGCAATACTTTCATTGGTGGAATTTTGTCACAGATACAAGATGGCCAAAAAATGTAATAGTGTATTTCAGCAAATTTCTTTTAAAACCTAAACGAAACTATGGTTTGACCAGGAAAGAACTTTTAGCTATACCATAAAGATAATAAAATGTGTGTTTTTTGGGATTTGAAGATGTCCATTTTCCTTTTTTTTAATACGAAAGAAACCATAAATATGGCTCTTTCCAGTTCTTGTTGAATAACCTTATACATGACTTAGAAATTAAGTGCAAATCAAACAATGTATTTTTTAACAAAAAAGCAATCTATTTTTATAAGTATGACGTAAATGGTTATCATGGTATATTTTAAAAATAGTATGTACAAAAATAACTTATAAAAAATCTTGGTTCACTATTTGGTGCAGTCTTTTGTGCGTTGACTATTTGGTGTAAACTTTCTGACGGTCTCTGTATAGTTTGTGATTAGAAAAAAATCACTTTATTTGCCAAACGTGGGCAGCAATTCAATAAATCAACCCAACCAAATTGACTCAGCGCAATGCTTTGTACGATTATTTACTTTTTATGTCAATAATGGCCAAATTTAAAATAAATAAAAGAAAATGCAGGTCGCAAATAAAAAAACTGATATTTTTTAAAAAATTGAATTTCTACGTTTTAAAAATAAAATACAGTCATGTAGCCAATTAATATTTATTTGTATTTGCTTATATTTTTTTTTGATAATGTTAACCCTAAAAAAAACATCTAACTAAAGGGAGAAAGTTAGATTGAAAAGCTCCTGTGCGTTGCTTTAACGAAAATCTATTATTTTCTTTTTTGTAATCTAAAAGAGATATTGAGACTCTCAAAAGTGATTGGGGTTGTGTATGGGGTTGTTCGACAACGGCCACTGATAATTTTATATGAAAAAAAGATCCTAAATTGTATTATATATCAATAAGTAAGTGACCTTAAAATTGGTTTATTTAAATAATCCTTGGTTACCTTTACCTCATGCTAAGGTAATTTCTGCAGAACTTAAAATCAGTTAACTCACTACCCCCCTAATTTTTGAAAATAATAAATGTACCACATAAAGGCGCGTTTCCACCGAAATCGGCATAGCCAATGCGCAAAGCCGAATCTGTGGAAACGTGTTGCCGATCGTCATAAAAGAGATCGGCTTGCCGAACGGCGAACCACCAAAGTGGTCCGGATCAAAGGAAGCCGAGCCGAATCGAAGTGGTGGAAACGCAAAGCCGATCGGCACAGAGATTTTGGTGCGTTGTCAAATTATTATTTTGCAGTTCTCTGGCGGAAGTCACGGATGTATGTACTGCGCGCGAAAATAGGAAATTTTTGGGGAAAATGAACGGAGAACGAACGTTTTGGCCTTGATAGAGCCTATTGTTCTCGAAAGTACTGGGGGATTCCAAAACCCATTTTACAAGGATAAAAATAAGAGACATGACGCCTTCATGGAAATTGCTCAGGGGTTGAATGCAGATAAGACCATAAAGCACGCTAGACATTCGGGGAAAGTTTTTGAAACCACCGTTACTCTGTATTCAAAATTAACACATTTGTATCGTTAAGTATCAAGTCGTTGATAAATCACTTGCACGATTTTTTTCTGCTTTGAAGACTTGGTCAAACCCCCAAAATTTTTGTCGACGACGTTTTTTTTGAGCTGCAAAAATTATGAATGCTGCAGAGGCAAGAATCGCGTCGTCATCAAACCCTTTTTGATGTCAAATGGCTAAATAATTTCAATTTGGTGGAAACAGTAAAGAGGGCGATAGGCTTTGCAGATCGGCTTTGGCGATCGGCCCCGATCAGGTTAATATGTCATTTATGACATTATCATAGCTTTTTGAATAGTAAAGATAACACAGAAAACATGAACTTACGGTCAGACATTGGAAAAGGACGTAACGCGTAACTAAAATGGATACTTTTTGTTGCCAGTTTGAAAAAAAAATAAACATTTTTTTAATTAAATTGCCTTTAAGTTCTATATTTATAATAAAAAATGGGCATCAAAATAAATATATTACTAGATTTGGCTTTAAAAAATAAATAATTAGAAAATAATTATGCTCCATAAACCCTTTTTTATTTATTTTTATTTAGTTAAATACGTTTCGCATTGCTAAATTTCGCCCGCAAAGGAAATTTTGCGGGCGGAATGTGGCAATGCCGCTTCAACGCGCGTAGGAATTTTACAACCTGTCCGTTGTTAAATGGAATAAACAGATTACGTGTAGTGCGACGTTGCCTTGGGTTTCTTTAAGTGCTTTGTGGTGTTTTTATTAAAACTATCTGTTAAAACTATTTACAAACTTATATTAAAAACTCTAAAATGGTGCGTGAATGTGTTTTGTGTAAAAAATTGAACTATTTACACGAAGATGTGTCTTTTCATAGGTAAGTTAGGTTCTGTTCGCTACGCAATGTTTTAACAAAGGCCAGTGGCATAGAATTACAATGGCCTGAAGGAAAGTAACAAGACCAAAAGTAATTTATGCATTGTACTTGTTTTATTTTATTAGAATATTATCGAATTTATTAGTTTTTGAGTAGGTTTATAATATTGTGGGAGAAATTATACGTTATACAAAAGGATCATCTAATATTTTAGGTTTCCCTTAGATTCAATGACAGAAAACATTTGGTTTTCTGTTGTGGGAATTAAATGGAGACAACATTTACCAAAGCACCCTGTGCTATGCTAGGACCATTTTAATCCACAGGATATTTTGGTTAAGGCAAACAATAGTAAATATTTAAGGCCTGGAGCCATCCCAAAAATCATATATCATTCTTAATGATAACCATTCAATGCATCTTATCAAATTAATTCTAATGAAATTCTTTAAAATTCGTATACATTATAAAACAATAAAAATTCTAGATGAAGCGAGGAGTATAAATACCAAAACTATTTTATTTAGGAATGAGCTTAGGAATAAGTAGATATTTTTTTATTTTTGCCTAATTTCTTATATTTTATGTTATTTTTGGGGAACCTAATTATAATAAAATTATCCCTAGTTTTTGTCTTTTTCTATTAATTTGTGGCCCACATTATCTTGAATTTATAGGAGAAAAGTAATTTTGTTTAAATAACCAATGTACCAAAAATATTTTGTTTCTTTTTAGAATAAAATATTTCATAACTATTTATGTTGCTAATCAATATTTTTTAATAAACTAAAATTAAAGAGATCACCATAATTAAAACGATTTAAAAATTAATATTTTTAATAAATTTATATCTAAACGAATCTTCTAACATAATACGCCACTGGTCGAAACTGCAAGTACAATGTTGCCTTGATCTTTCCTAATTTATTTTCTATTTTTTTTCCCTTATATGATTTTATTATATGATGTGTGGGAGAAAACAAAGAGTCACTTATGAATGAAATGTTAAGTCGTTTCTTTCGTCTGAGGACATTATGCTATAAATTCTGACCAAAAGCTTTTAAAATTTCTTAAATATATAAATCAACCTTAAAACAATTTAGTATTAAATATTATTTGATTTTAAGTAACTTTCTTTAGATTAATTTTATTTTGACAACGGTAGTAGACATAACATCGAAACGTAGATAAGTATATTAATTTTTAATAGTTTTTTTTATTTTATTTCAGGTGATCCGCCAGTTCACAGGGGCCAAACTCTACCCAAGTGACTTTGTATCCATTACTCATTCCAAAATTCTCAAAGTTATAACACCCTATATAGATTTGAAGTGACTATGTCAAAGGCTACTATCTTAAAAACTACATATATAATTGCATTGAGCAAAATAGGTAATAATAATGAATATTGGGCAAAGCAAATAAAAAACATATTTTAACTAAAACTTTTAGGAAAACACCTATAAAATTATGTAAGGGATGTGTGATGTTAACTCTTTTTAGCCACTGTGTATAATAAAGAGAGGAGAAAGAAAAAATTTATTAATT
>JAHBCN010020951.1:0-14456 GCA_019359885.1 Listronotus oregonensis | reverse complement strand
TGGAAAACGTTTTATATTTAAACCGTTGATAATATGAAAAAGGATTTTTTTTCATAAAAAAAAGTTAAATAACACTTTTTTGCAAGAAAGTATTAATTCCTACTGTAATATTATTGTAGTTTTTTATATTAACTTATTATTTGCCAGTAGTCTAGTCAAGCAGTAAGTGCGAAAAATAGTTAGAAGGGTACGAAAAATTTGAGCAATTGCTCATCCGAGGCGGTTTTCAATTTTGAGAAATGCGCCATGTCGATTTTTTTCTGCAATTAAAAATTGCAATTGTTATTAACAAAAAAAGCCATTTTCTTTTTAGGTGATAACTCAAAAACTATACAAGATAGCGGGATTTACAAAAATAGATCCTGAAAAAGGGGGAAATTTGCCATAAAAACCCCTTAATTCTGAGATTTCTTGCTTTAATACTTATAATTTTAATTAGTTGCTACAGAAATAGAGCTCTGCGCTCCTGTTTCGGGATAAGAAATAATTTTTTTTTTTAATTAAAAAAATAGGTATAAACAGAAAAATTGTGGGGTGATTTTTTAAACAATTATTCAGCTTTTAATAAAAACGAGGTACAAAAGAAAACGGTTAGTTTATTATAGGCTAGCTTTTTAAATCATGCATTTAAACATTTTTTTTAACAGGACTTTCTTCAAGTGTTGAAATAAGGCCATTATTTTTTTAAAATTTGAAAATTAATATTTGGTGCTTAAATTTCTTTTATTTAAATGCACTTTAGAGGCGGCAATGACGTAAAATTAAAATTATAAATATTAAAGCCAGAAACCCGGAAGGAAATTTTTTATCGGAAATTTCCTACTTTTTAAGGTTCTTTTCTGCAATTTCCGCCATCTTGCAAAGTTTTTAGGTTATTATCAAAAAACAAATTGTATTTTTGTTTTTTGTTATTAACAGTTGCTATTATTATTTACAAAAAAAAAACATTGACATGACACATTTTTTAGAGTCAAATGAGCCATCGCTCATATTTTTCGTACCCTTTTAACTATTTTTCACAGAAAACTCACTTTTTGACTAAACTACAGCTTTTAAACTAAAGAGGTAAAATATAAAGTACTTTTATTTAAATAAAATATTAAAAAAATTATATTTCCCATTAAAAACTTTTTAAAAAAATAAAAAAAAACTATTAATGTTAAGGTGACAGATCAAGACCTCTTTTGGGATATAAAAAAAGAAAAACTGTTTAGAATAAGTAAAAAATTAGATTTTTTTTATAAAATAAAAAAAAAGTATATTTTTGATATGTTGTAAATAAAAAAATGTTTTATAAGGTACATTTATCATTTTTCAAAACCAAATAGAATTCTGAGTTAATTAATTTAAAGGATTGGTTAATTTACCCTAGCATTGGGTAAAGAAATGTCAGTATTATATAAATTAGAAGAGAATAAAGCTATTCACCTATTTTTATTTTATAATATAATAGCATTTTTTATTTTACGTTTTTTAAAAAAGTTTCTGTTTCTAAAACGCTTGAAGCGTTTCAATTTGTTCTGTGAACAATATCAATATGCATTATTAACCGACTTTAAAAAAGAGAAGTATCAATTCAACACCTAAGTATGAAGTATTATTTAAATTGCAATATATTCACATCTCACGCACTTTGTTTCTAAGTAACAACTTAAATAAATTAATTTTACAGTTACTAAAAATTACAAAAACTACATGTTCAATCTCATTATTACCAATTTTAAGGTTCTTTAATTTTTATAGTCGTCTTTTTTATGTTTCATGTAAATGAAACAACACTAAAACATCTGGGGAGTAAGTTATGCTTATATTATCTATTAATCCATGTTCCATGTAAATGAAACAACACCAAAACATCTGGGGAGTAAGTTATGCTTTTATTATCCATTAATGCATAGTTCGAAGAAACAAAAGAGTTAGTTGTTCGATTAATTTATTTTCTCTTTTTTTTTCAAATAATTGATTTATAACTTATTTGAATAGCTATTTATGTATCAAGGGCGTTACTGCGACTATAATGCCCTGAAGGTCGAAGTAGCCCGAGGGCTAGATTTCAACCTGATGGGCATTATAGTCCAGTAAAGCCCGTGGTGCATACATTGCTTTATGTTTTACCCAAAAAAGAGTTTTTCAATGACTAATTACATTATTTATTCGCAATATAAAAAATAAGTTGCACCTGTACCTGTATACGTAAGTAGATAATGACTGGTGTTAAGTTTGACTTTGATGTTTCTGTCAGTTAGTCAGTTGGCATTTTTTATTTAACGATTTGCTCAAAATGGAAGAAATTTCCCCACAAATATAAGAGAAAAAGTCCAGATGCGCCAGACTGAAAATCTTTTGGCTAGTTGAATCAAGGCAACAATATGATCGGGAGTATGAAATATCTTGGTATTTGGAAAGAGACAGAACGCAATTTTCTAAATAACCGAAAACGTTTTAATGGCATATTTCCAGGAACTGGTAAGTTATTGATTTTATTTTAATACATATGTTTAACAAACTTTATTATTTTTAGTCGGAAAAATACAGTCCGAACTCTCTCTGGACCAAGAGCCCGCACCCTAAGGTCTACGTTGATGGTCTATGAAAATATATGAGATTTCGCAAATACCATCGTCTCATATCTTTTTTAAAAGTTAAGTCGAAAGGATACGTCCCGAAGAAGTCTCAAAGTTTTGGAAGGAGAACAAATATTAAAATTTATTAAGAATAGCTCCTGATATTATCTACTTGGCACACAAAGTCATATTGGTAATGGGTGTTTTTGGAGGTTCAAGACGAGATGAGCTGGCCAAAATGACCACTGATTAATGGCATTGAAGATAGAGGTGCAGTCTTGGTTATAAAGGTACCAGAAACTAAAACTTCAACTTCAAAAAGTTTTACTATCATTAGAAGAAGATTTAGGCACTTTTAAATTTAATAAAAAAGTACACAACATTAAGACCAGCTGGAATAAAGGAGCGAAGATTCTTTCTTACCTATAGAAAGGGTCGATATACAGTACAACCTACTGGAAAAAATACTATAGGAAGCGTCCCAACATTGATCGCAAAATTTTTAAAACTGGATAATGCAGAAGCTTACACCGTGGCCACTGTTTGCGTCGCACATCGTCAACTTTGCATTTGTTGAGGCAGGTGCTTCGTTTGAAACGCTAAAAACAACATGGGAAATGGAAAAGCTATTCAGTAGCTGAAGGATATATATGAGAAAGTATTTCATCCAAAAACAAAGTAGCCAAAATGATCGCCAATTCAGTTAATTCCGTATCGACTATTGAAAATTCTTTTAATGAATCACTTCTTCTTACACAAAAATAGCGTTAGTGCTACCACTGCTGCTACCATCACAAAAAACACCGACCATTCTATAGTGGGATCAGCTACATTTTCCGGGACATTTCAAAATTGTAATTTTTATTTTTGAAATAAAGTTTAATTTTTAGTATTGTTTAAAGAAAATTATTATTTTGTATAAACTTGATCTTTATTGTGAGAGAAATAAAATGGGATAAGCAATAAAATTTCCATATTAGTGCATTAGGGCATTATAAAGGGGGCATTATCATGCCCGCTTATAATGCCTTGTGTGATATACTTCGTTTCACGAGAGTTTGTACTTTCGTCATCAATTGCCTTACCTTTTTTAACAAACAAAAAAGGTCAAAAAACAGACTGAAACAAATTAATGACGTCAAAAAGGTTGGTCGTTTCTTTAAAAATCAAAATGGCTGCCGTTCAAAGCAGCTGATTTTTTAAAGCTACAATAATAATATTCTAAAATACGTATTATGGAATTATGCTATTTTTTCAAACTCAATTAAAAAATTATTTTAATAAAAGTAACGTCAGATTTTATTTTTCATTTTTCGTATTTTTATTGTGTAAACGTCACCTCGACGGTATTCAGAAGGTGAACAAAATATGATTTTAAACCTTATTGACTATTTCACACAGGAGAGAGATGCATGAATTAACCTGTTACCACTTACTGCAGTTTTAGAGGTAAGTAGATTTGTTTATTCTTGTGGTTTGTTATTTGTATTACATATTAAAATGTAACTTTATGACTAAATTTTTTGCATGCTGTAGAGAGTAGTTGATGCCCTGGGAGTCGGAATTGCTACCAAGTTAAAAGGTAAATTCGCATGGGATCAGAAACAATGAGGATTATAAAGCAGCCATAACAACTGCAATTCAATGCTCTTGTGGACGCCCTCATTAGAAATAAAATTTACGCAATGTTTGCTGCAGGTATTTAAAATAAACTTTATATTATTAAATACATTTAAAAAATGTATACTTATTTTTTTTACAGGGGAATATGTTACATTAGTTTCACTCGAAACAAATTTGCTTGATGGTGTGGAAATTTCAAAAGCGTCCCTATGTAGAGGATTAAAAGCACTGCAGTTTAAATGGCGAAAAGATTTTATATCCAACAGAACATATTTAATAGAACAGCCATATGTCATTGAAAAAAGAGTTCGTTTTTTAAGGTCATACCTGGTTTAAAAGCAATACAGCCAGTATTGCTTTAAAACCTGTGTTTTTGGACGAAACGTGGATTTACAGGTTTGTAGAAAAGTATTAAAATTATACAAAATTTAAAATATACATATTTTTGTTATAATAGCAAAGGAGCGTTTAAAAATAGTTGGCAAGATGGCTCAATTAAAACTGTCAAGAAAAAAAGTTCAGAAGGCGTCAGATATATTATTTTGCATGCTGGATCAGAGACGGGTTTTGTTTCTAATGCAAGCCTTATTTTTAAATCTGGTTCCAAATCCGGTGATTACCATGACGCAATGAACGCTGAAAATTTCGAAAAGTGGTTTCAAGAACAATTGCTTCAAAATTTAGAAGAGCCATCCCTCATAGTGATGAATAACGCATCCTACCACTCCAGGTTATTAGAGAAGATTCCAAACTCAAGTTGGTCTAAGCAACTACTTCTAAGATGGTTACAAGATGGAAATATCGAGTATCCTGATACAGCCATGAAAATGGATTTATGGAATATAGTTAAAAAGTCTTTACCAGAAAAAAATATGTGTAAGCAGTAACTTATTTTTTTATTAGAATACATTAATAAAAAATTATGCTTTTTGCTTCTTTAGGAGCTTGACGAACTAGCATTACAATATGGTCACCGAGTACTGAGGCTTCCACCTTATCATTTGCCAGTTTAATCCCAATAGAAATGATATGGTCGGAGTGCAAGAGGTACTATGATTCAAAGAATATGTTCAGTCAATCCAGTTACTGCCAAGCTTATGGAATGAAGCACTCGAAAAAGTAATGTTTTTAAATTAACCATATTGCCTTTCCTTTTTTTTATTTTCCTATAGGTAACCCCTGACAAATGGACCCATTACTGCCGCCATACGAATAATCTTATTCAAGCAGCCTGGGGACCTATTTGGACTCTTCAGATATTCTTCCTGTTATTATAAATGTAAACGACTCAGATTCATCAGAATTTAGTAGCGATGATGAAAGTGTTTCGAATTTTCATATCATTCATTCATGATTTTTGTTTATTTGTGTTTCGCTGGTAGTTTTTTTGTAATGAAATCGTTTATTATCTTTTTTCTCCCATAATTATGTGTATTATTTATTGCTTTGTAAATAAGCCAAACGTATGGTTTTGCAGTTGCTTACTGTATTTATGAAAAACACCAAACACATATTAAATTATTATACGATATTTCAGTTAAATAACGAAAAAATTGAGAAAAGGAAATACATTTTTGTATAAACAAGATGTATAAAACCACTTTGTACGCGTTTAATTATTTTGAATATTTTTGGTCTCTCCTAAATGTACTTCATGGGCCTAATTGCACAATTTTAAGAATGTAAACTTGACTTTGTTAAGTCGACTTAAAAGCAAAGCCAAGCTTCTGACTTTTGTTCGGGTTACAACTTAGTTAAACTTAGTAAGTGATAATGCTGGCACCAATCGCATATTATAGAAGTTACGGCTTTATGGTATTTTCTGCTTCTTTAGTGTTCAAAAATCCAGTTAAACCTTATATAACATCTATATAAATAATTTAATTAAAGAAATTTAAAAAAAAGAACGTTAACTAATAAATAAAATTACTAAGAAAGAGAGAACATGCGAAAAGAAAACGTTTGTTGCTAGCAAGGTATAAGATAGCACGGTACAAGAATATTATAAAAAATAAACCAATTTATAGACCGTCTTTTTTTAGCCCGAAAATCGGAAAGAGTTTAAAATAACTGTAAATCGTTATATACGTGCTATATTCCAGGTATTAACTGCAAATTGTTATATATGTATTATATTCCAGGTATTTCTTTCTGGTTTCTATAAGGCTGTTGGCTTTAAAAAATGAAATCTTTCTAAAAATGTTGTATTCTGATAATTACTTGTTCCATTATGCCGACTAAAACACCCATTTTCTAAAAAATCGGGGATTTCGATGGTCTTTCATCATGAGAAATACAAAAAAATCAACAAAATTGAGACAAGAATAACGTTTATTTTTAGGCTGAGATAAAGCGAATCTTGAATCAGCCGATAACGCTGGTCCAATCGAATTTTTGATTTAAGCTTAGCTTTACCTTAAGAAAATTAAAAATTTTATTGGTGCAATCGGATCATGATGAATTAAAAATTTTATTAGAAAAACAATTCCGAACGTGCTCTAAAGAGTGCTTTGAAACGTACTTGCATCAATATTGCCTAACTTTAATTAAAAATGTGAACAGCATTGAATTTATATGAATTAGCTACGACAACCCTTTTTTTCAAGTCATGACGTCATTGATGACGTAAGTACAAACCCTCGTGAAACGTTCTATAGCCTGGTATTATTGCTATCATAACATATTCCATTTCTAAGGTATTATAGATCAATAATAGATAGGTAAAACATAAAATACTTAATAATCAAAATCTTCTTTTGATAATTGCCCGCCTCTTATCTTGATTCTATATAATTTATTACCTTAAGCAGTTATGCAAATGTAATTAAGTTGCGGTCAAGATTCAATTTTATAGTACTTTTATAAGTACTAAGCTCTCGACGTGCTAGTCTAACTCTCACCTGGACCAGGGTCGGATTTAACTTTTCCCATAGGCTAATATATTTTTGCCTCCCTAAAATGTCAATATTTCTTGGATATTAAAATGAAAAATTTAGCATTAAAAAAATGTAAACTTCACTAGTAATACTTACAAAAATTTAGTAAACAAATTTAACAAAAGGAAACCATACAAAAATTTATTATTTTTTTAAAAACCAATTTCATAGCATAAAAACAAAATATAAATTAAAGTGGTAAAACTATGTATTATTTAATTATAGGAAAAACCCTATACTAACATTTTCCCCGAACCTTTTTTTCTGCAAAATCAATAAAATTTACGATCACATTTTTTTAAAAATTAATCGTAAATTTGCGCCCATAATATTTGCCGCCCTAGGCTTCAGCCTACTCAGCCTTTGCGTAAATCCACTCCTGACATGAACATTTTATTATTAAGTAATAATTATATTTATAACCTCTAACGAATAACAAAAATATGTAATTTATTTATTAATTAATAGTTCTTAATTTGACTCGTTTTTCCTTTTGGGTGCACTACTGTGTTTGGAGGACACAAAAATTAATATACATACAAAAATAGCTCAACTTGAAGTAAAGGAGTTTTAGATCTTTGTATTTGTTTTTGAATTACCAAAAAGTTGACCAATCGATTAATCCTAAAATCGATTAATGGAAAAATTATTTAATCGAGTTTTTGGTTAATTAAAAAATCGATTTGTCGAATGACTGAAAATCATCAATTTGCTATAATGGATTATTGCTTTTTTAACCGTGGGTGTCTGAGGTGTAGTAATAGAGGGTTTATTTACATGAGACTTAAATACTTGGAGATTTGGGGGAAAAGAAAAAAAATTCGCGGGTATCTGGTTCCATAGTCTGGATACTCTAGGGATGAAGGAACGAACAAGGTGGGATGTTCAGGGCCTCTCAAGTTGGACTGTAAAAGGATGCATGAAAGTGACACTACGTATTAGTTTGTTGACAGCTGCAAAGAAGGACCATAGGCCGTAAAAAAACCTAAAAAAAGGGAGACAAATCCCCTACAGCTGGTCAGTTGGCAAGAGAAGAAATCTTTTCGTAAGTGTGGGATTATTAATAAGACGAATGAAGTCAAAAATACTAAGTGTGGTCCAAAGATGCCATTCCCCAGACGTTAGAACAATATTTTAAAGAGGGTCTGATCTGGGATAGATACAGAGTATACATATTAGAAGGAGAGAAATACTTTCTCGCTCGAAAAAGGGGTAAAAGCTTTTTTATAGTTACTGACGCTATTAATGTAATGTGTTTGGGCCAGTTAATGTTATTCTCAAAAGTAACACCCACAAATGTAAGGCTTCTATGTTCTGCAGAACTTGGCCGCTTGTAAGTAACAGATGAGTATTGGCCGACTATTTTCGCGATAGCGAATATGACTGTGTTTTGAGGGCATTAAACTAGACCATATTTTTCACTACCCAATCCAAGATTACTTAAGAATCTTGTAAAAGATATAACTGCATTGACCCGCGCTTGTTTTCCAAATCAGAATTACAGGGTGGCTTAAAAAATTGAATATTGGAGTCAGCAAAGCTATTAGTTGGATTGGTTGTGGAAGAGGAAAGATCGTTGATGTGAAGAAGAAACAAAGTTGGTACCAGTACTGAATCCTGGGGCACCCCAGAATTAATTGGGTAGAAGCTGGAAGAATGACCATCTACAATCACTTATATGTGTCGATTACAAAGGAAACTGGAGAGCCAAGAACAAAGCTTAGGTGGAAGACCGTAGAAAAGAAGTTTGTTAAAAAGCCCATCATGAAAAAACCTGAACAAAAGCTTTAAATATGTCAAGACCAACGATCTGGGATTCACCAAGAAACTCAAGGAACTGGTTTCAGCTGTGTGAGACAAAGGAAAAAAGATCAGTTGTGAATCTTCTGAGATGGAATCCATACTGTCTGTTATATAAAATTCTGCATTTTTCCAAATACTTTAAGATTTGGAAATAAATTAATTTTTCCATTATTTTGCAAACAACAAAAAGAAGAAATATAGGTCTATAGTTAGAAGAATTTTGCATCCTTTCTTCGGGACAGGTTTAACACGTGCTGATTTTGAGCTTTCGCTAATTGTCCATCCCTTGTTAGAACATCCCTTACAAATAAATCATATAATAATAAAACTTTAAACTAACATTTTTTATTACCTTAATCGCATGCTTTACCAAGGAAGTTAAGGCGTGTAACTAAGTATGACCTAAATTTTATCGTTCCAAATTATTTAGTTGAAAATTTATATCGAGCTAAAATGTTATCGGCCGCCAAATTAGTTTTAGAACTTTTGGGCTTTGGCAACGTAAAGATAATTAAAACAGCTTTAAAATGGGGCTTTTAACCCTTTGTTAAATTTTAGGCAATATGAGTCACTAGCGCGGATTTCCAAGTTTCGGCAAAAAAATAAACAGATGGTGTTTGAACTGTCTTTACTAAAATTCAGTATTGTAAAAATTTGAATATTAAAAAGGTTAAAAAATTTATAATTTTAGTATTTTTACCAATGTTTACCTTAAAAATTTTAAAACCACATTTTTACCTACTTATTAGTCCAGTCACTGAAGATTAAAATAGGGTGTTACCTCCGAAATCCTTATAACTAAGTTAATTTTCCAAAAAGTTTGGAATTAGCCTTATCTTACTCCCCACTTTAAAAGTTGTACACGCAAAACATTAGATTTTTGGTTTCAATTGGTAAAAACTACCCCCTGTGTATATAAAAAAAATATAAAAACCTCAGATTTAAGCATTTTATAAACTGTAACTATGTGTAACCATGTAAAATATTTACTTTTTACTTTGTAAAATTCAATTAATGGTATTTTACACCATAACTAGCTTTAAAAACTACCCCCTTTAACGATAATAGAACAAATGTTGTTTATCATATTAAAATTCTTTTGTTATACAAGGTGTTTCTTTAATATTGCAAAGCCTTCTACGGGTGGATTCTTTGGATAAAAATCCGAAAAAAGTTCCTATAAATATATGTCCTAAACTTATTACCCAGGGCGGTAAAATGTACAGAAAGAAAAAATAAAAACATACTTTACTAATAAACAACAATATTTCTAATCCTCTACGACTCTAAAAAAGAGTTGAAATCTGCAAACCTTCCATGGCATTTTCGTGGTATTGCTTTATATCGCCTGTTTGTATTGCTGACTGTATTGTAAACATGTATTAAATTTTTTTACTTGATGGCGGGACGATTCGTAGAAAAAATGCACAAGACAAAACAATTTTAATTAAGTAAAGCCTGAACAGACCATTTATTAAATTTCAAATTTCCAACACCAGAAAAAGATACAGTGAAAAAAACAAGGATGATTGCAGATTTCAACCCTTTTGCAGGGAAGGAAAAGATTATAAATTAGGATAAATTTAAACATTTAAAATTTCAGGCTACTTTATCCACATTAATAAAATAAAATATGTTTTTTTTTCTTAAATCCGCCTTTTAATTCATAAAATAAGCAGTTTAGGACATGTTTATATGAACCTCTTTTTGGTATTTTTATCCAAGGAGTCAGTTTGTAATTTTTTTTTTGCATTATATATTATATTTATATATTCGAGCTAACCATCTTATATGCATAACTCACTAAATACTTGTACTAAAATCTAAAACCAGTACTTAGTTTAAAGATATTTAAAGAAAGTTTAATTATTTTTGCAGAATTTCCTGTTTCTTTTTCATTTAATGTTGAAATACTCAAATTAATTTAAGGTAAACAAACAATAACCTTCAAAGAGCCCATAACTCGCTTTGTATCGCGTCTATGACAGTAAATAAAAAACATTTTTTTAAATTTTTTTTTGTAGGCATTATTTTAGATTCAAATAGTTTTTTTTATAAAACCCAAAGTTTTTATGTTACTTACAAAAAAATAGTTAAAAAGTATGTTTTTTTTGCAACAATTTTAATCAAGACGTATTGGGTTATCATATGGGATCATTGGAGAGCCTGAACGGTTTATTTATGATGATGAGCTAAGTAGCTTCCACCTCGGGTTTTAGTATGGTATCCAACGTGGCGCTTTCTCTGTTTTGAATAACATTTTATATACCTAAGTAAAGTAAATTCCCTGGGAAATAAACAAATAGTATTATATATTACAATATTTAATATACAAAATACAATTAACAAATAAAACGAAACAAACTAACTACGAAATTTCAATCAAAATATTACATTAAGTGTTCAAACGTTTGCCCATTATTGTTTATACAAAGATGGCATCTCCTGAGCACACTACGAGTCGTTGCATTCCGAATGTGGATATTGGAAATACTCTGAATGGCTTGTTCGAAATTAATTTGCAGTTCATTTATATTGTTTACTCGGTTTAAATAGATTTTATCTTTTAATAAACCCCAAAAGAAGAAATCCAGTGGAGTCATGTCAGGTGACCTGGCTGGCCACCTGACAGGTCCGTTATTAGCAATCCACTTGGCACCAAAATTAGTATTTAAGTGATCCACAATTCTTGCGCGTTATGGGCTGGCGCCCCATCTTGTTGGAAATAGAGTTCTTGGCTTTCTCTTAAAGGAAGATTATCTATAAAATTAAAAATGTTTCTTTCCAAAAATATTTAAGTATATTTGAGAATTTAAATTTTCGTGAAATATTTCATATAAGCAAGAACTCTATCTCCTAGCAAAGCCACCCAAACATTAAACCCAAATCGTCCTTGACGTACCCTTTGTACCTGTTGATGAGGGTTTTCTTGGACCCATTGGTGTTGGTTGTGCCTGTTAAATATACCATCGCTGGTCACTCGTGATTCGTCAGTCCATATGATTTTACCGGGAAAAGCCTCATCGGCATTTAATTCGATTCTTCTTTCCGCATCGCCTTCAATCAGAAGATGAGTCTTGCGTGACGTATAGCATTTATACTTGTGCTTTTTTAATATACGGCAAGATTTTGAGCGAGGAACTCCAATATTTGTTTCAATGATTCTGGTTGAAGTAGTTGGGTCGGCACCGACGCAAGCCAATACGTTAATGCTAGTTACTTCGTTATTTTCCTTTCTGTAACTTTTTGCCCTCGGTTTTTTAAATGATCCGAAGTTTATCAAATTGTCTACAAGTCTCTTGAAAATTGTCGGAAATGGCTGTTGACGTTCTGGATACCGCTCATAGTATAAATCACAAGCTCTCTGGCTGTGCTTATTAGATTCAATATAGCATTCAATCATATTATACTTCTCAAAACTTGCATATTTATCCATATTAACGTTTTAAAGGCAAAATAAATTTAAACTGACAGCTAACGAAAAAAATACGTGTATGCATAAGATGATAACTAGAGCCATGTAGTGTGGTCCATGGCCTAATAAGGAATCCTATCATATAGTTTATCTTTTCGATGTGAATGCTTATGAAAACCATTTGTATTAATAAATATTTGATATTTTTTGAAACTGACAATTCTTAAAGCATTTCTAGTTAACCTGAAGCTGAGCAAGCTCATAAATAAACCGTTCAGGCTCTCCAGTCATTATTTTTTTTTAAAATATATTTAAAAATTCAAAATCTCGAAAACGGTTAGGACTAGGAACAAAGTGTTTCATATGAAAAATGCTTAGAATTCAACGTAGATTTTTTTAATTTAATAATATATAGGGTGTCCCATTTAAAAAAACCTAGTTTATTACCTTTTCTCAAAACTATAAACAATAGAAAAAAACTGAGTACGCCACTGAATTGTCCATAAAAAAGTGCCTGTAGAACCTGCTTTTAGTTTTTTTTAATATCTTCTATAATAAAGAAAATACGGACTTATTTTAAAATGGCCGAAATCCGAGAATTACCCTGTAGCTCTCAAACAAATCGCGATAGCCGATCTGTTTCCGCCATTATTATTTTCCCTCAAAAAAGAGCTCGTGAGTGCTTGATCAGATTTTCGATAACTCTTACAGATTCCGATTTAGCCTATATTAGCGACCAAAATGGGACACCCTGTACTGAACCGCATTTTCATTATTATTTTAACTCACCAAAAAAAATGATATTGTTATTGTTATAAAAATTCCACAAATAAACTGAATAAAATGTAAAAAAAGAATAGAGGTAATGTGCATTAGTGGGGCTCTACATATTTTTGGCCATACAAAAATAAAACATTAGTGATAATACCATGTTTTTTTTTGTTCTATTTTACGGCAAATTGACGAATCTTTTACGAAAAGCCAAAAATAAAATCGATGTTATTTTTTTTTAAACTAAAAATAATTATTTTCTTAGTTCTAGTGGGAGTTTCATATTCTACTAAAAAAAAACAACAAAAAAAAAACAAAAATATGAATTTTTGGATTTTTCAATTTGTTTCTATTTTTTTTTAATCGAAAAAATTTTATTTTTGAATTTCCTTATAATTATTTTATTTTTAAGAAACTTAAGAAATAAAAATATTATCATGTTGATTTTACATCCTAAAGTAATTTAATATGATCAAAATAAAATAATTATATAGGGTCTTACAAAAAGGTAAGGAAAAAAATATACAGGAGATTTCCTAGTAAATATTTTTTGTCCTACCAAGTTGCTCTTAGAATATTGCTTTCTAAGTTACTGAACGTTTTAGTGTAATAACTTTTAAACGCTAGATGATAATAGCAGATTTTAACCAGAGCTTAATTTGATAATGCTCTAGTTGCAGTAAAAAATTACTTCGTAATTAACTTAATGGCGTTCGTACGGATATTAACTCAGGGTATTTTAGGTGGTACTCCACTGTTTTTTATCGTTTCCTAAAATTTAATCTCATTTTCTTGAATAAATTTTGCCTGCTTAGTTTTTTTGTATTACTAATAATTTTTCCGTAAAAAAGCGTTTTGTAAATACCAGTGTATCTATTACGTACCCAGGAAAATGTAGAAATATAGCCAATAATGTAAAAACATAAAAACTTGTTGCATGGACATTTTAAAAAGATTTATGCCTTAATCCTTTAAATAATTATTTATTAACCACTTAAACCGGCAAATTCAAAAGATGCTTGGTATTTTTGCACGAAGAAGGAAACGCATTGGAAAATGTCTTGCAGGTGGAGGCAACATTTTTAGCATCCTTTGTAATATTTTTCAGTTTATTTAATTATTGTTAATTAGCAATAACTTTAGGTTTGTAGGTTAACAGTACGTTTATTATTGTTAATTAATAAGTAGTTTTTTATTGTTATTGTCTAAGGGTCTTTTTTAAATGCCCATGCTACAAATTTTTAAAAATAAATCAAAACATACCCCATAATCAAATAATTTAACACACATTTTTATTATTATATTTATTATACGTTTAAGTAAAAAAGAAAAATTATTATTTGT
>JAHBCN010020950.1:0-14573 GCA_019359885.1 Listronotus oregonensis | reverse complement strand
GACCGATCGGTCTATTTTGGCTCACTTTTTTTTATATTTCTCCCACCAGATCCAGACTCCTAATAAATCTGATGATCCTGTTGGGAGAAAATCTTTTACCTTCTCCGGCAACAAGGTGTCATTGCCGAAAATTTGGGGGAATCTTAGTCTTGCCACTTTTTGGCCACGAAACAGTATGTGTTCTACCGATTCATCCCCTCCATGAAACCCCGCATTTGGCGTCTTCCGCGGGGCCATTTTGTGCATGGGTATTTTAATCTGCATCCCCCGTGTACAGTCCCACTAGAGTTTTAAGTTGTACCCTTGATTGTTCCAGTAGTTTGACAGTATTTTTTGGTTCGGTGAGCTTATGAAGGCCTTGGGGGTGTCTGACCCCGGAAGTCCATGCCAGCCCCGAAGTTTTCCCCTTTTTGTCCCCCAAGGTGATTAACTGCTAGGCCGTTACATAAGATGTACCGATGACCATTCCGGCCCCCTGAATTTTGCCCCCGGCCCCCCCTTTTGGAAGGGGGGGTCGGGCGGATTCATTACCCTCTAGGCCGGTGTGTCCGGGTATTCACAACCTTATTGTTTTGACCCAGTTTTGGTCAGCGCATCCTTAAATTTCCCCCAGACGGTTTTCGAATTGCACCGGCTGGATTCAAGACCTTTAAAAGAGCTGCTTGACTATCGGAGAATATCTTAATTGTCTTACGTGTGCAGTGTTGGGGATCAACCAGCGATAAAAGCACACACCCCCAACAAAAATACCTCCCTTGAAATATGGTTGGGGGGAATGCCCATGAAAAAGGAAAACTCTGCCCTCGGCCTCTGTCCATATATTCCACCCCCAAAAACCGTCCTTGGTTTTGGAGCCATCGGGTAAAACAGATGTCAGGCCGGAGCGGGTGGGCCCCGTTTTTCGACCCCTACACCTAGGTTTTTTTTCGACCCCTTGTGGGTAGACTACACTGGGGCCGGTTGTAATTGGTTGCTGTAGGCATTATGTCCGGGGCTTTTTTTACAACTAACAGTAGCAGTAACAAGAAATCAACGAATTATTGTGGAATGTACTGTACGGGAAACAATTGAGTGTTTCCCCCTGCACAGCAACAAAATCACTGCCGCTGGTAACGTGGTGAATTGGTGAAAAATGAAATTTAAAATAGAATAAAACGGAAAAAAATTGAAAAATATTAAAAAATTTTTGGGGACCTTTTACAAAATATTTTGTTGTTGCCCTTACTATAAGAGCAATTGAGTGCTTGCCAGCCCAGCAACAAAATCACAGCCGTTGATAACGTGTGGTGAAAAATGTGAAGTTCAAAGCTAGGTTAAGGGGTAGCGTTTTAAAAAAAAAAAAATTAAAAAAAGTACCTAATCATATTTTGCTATTGCTAATTTATAAAAAAAAAATCAGTAAGAAAATCGTGTAATACACCCCGATGGTAATTAACAGTTTAAAAAAAAATGCCTTCTATCTTTATATTAATATAGCAGAATTTTTGATTTTTCGAAATCGTCTTGAAAAAATCCCCATTTTAGCAACTAATTAGCTACAAATTCCAGTTTTTTTTAATCGGGGTTTTGCAAATTTTCCCCCCTGCTACCAAAAAAGGGGGGACCATGGATGTTTGCACAGGTTGAGCATTTGACTTACCAAAGGGGAAAAATTTTTGCACAGGTTGACCAGGTACGTACAGCTGGCACCCAAAGGGGAAACAATGGAATTTCTTAAGTAAACTTTTTACGCTTTAAAAAAGGGGAAATACAGTTTTATATGCCTTAAAAACTGTCTAATATTTTGATTTAGATGACGAATTTTTTCCATTATTACATTTTAATGGGGTTTTAAACTTAATTTTTTTATGGCATAACAATTATTTATCTTTTTAATTTTTTTTGCAGATATTTATTTTTTTTTTTCCCGACCATCGTTTAAAATAAATCTCGCCATAGGCAAATAAAGGTACATATTTCAAAATACTTGTTTGTTTAAATTTTTTTCAATACTCAAAAGGGGGTTTTTATCTTTTTGTTTCAACCTCTGCATTAGATAAATAGTACCTACCAAATACCCGAGTTTTTTAAATTCAATTACCGTATTTCGTATTAAAATTGTTGTGTTTGTTCTAATGAAAAGGGGCCCCCAAGGGGGCAAGCTACTTATATACTACTTATCTGTGGTTTTTTAATTTTATGAATTTTTAGTGGTAATTATTTTAAGTAGTCTTTTATTTTTTAAAAACATCGAAGCAGATGTCTACCTAGATAACTTAATATTTTAAAATTGGATTTAAAAAATATATATTTAAGGTTTTTTTATTCAATGGAAATCTTTAAAGATAAAAAAAAGTTGCAAAGTAACTTTTTTTTTGGGTTTTGGGGGAAAAATTGTTTTAAAATTTGTTCCTACGAATTCGTACAATTCATACGTTTTTTGCCAATTTAAAAAAAAAAATTTATGTTTATATGTGGGGTGGTTATATACTAAGTGACATAGAAACCCGAACACCAGTTTAAATGGTTTTATTTTAATAACATTTGGTGAATTTATTTATCTTACTGGAAAATAACAATTGATGGAATTTGAGCCTTATCAGTCTGAGATTTGGTTTTTTTATTTTTTTTTTTTTTAATTTACTAACAATCTTAAAATGAATATTGCAGCCGCAGTAAAGATCCAAATTTGGCGGTTTTTTGGGTTTTTGACATTTTTACGATTGGTTACGATGCCCTACGGAGACCTGTACGTTTTTGTCAACTTAGTGAGTTTAAAGGGGGGCCCTATAGTGGGACTTCGGAAGCTGGACTTTTTTTCCCCGGAAATTGCAGTGTTGACAGGCATGGCATCAAAAAGGGGCCCTACCGAAGAGCAAGGGTCACGGGGCGCCGCCGTAGAACAACAGACCGTAAAGATCGTCGCCAAATTATTGGTTTAAGGGGGCCGTTTCTCCACTCCCGGGGGCCATTGCAAATGAATGGTTTGCAGAACATGGAAGACCTATTGGCATCGAACTGTTTACCGACGAATGAGCCTTTTTTAAAACCTACCCACTGGGTCCTCCCTTTAACTCCAGAACACCGACGTAATCGCCTTGAGGGGGTGCAGAGAACGGTCACTCTGGGATCGGGGGAAAGGAACGGGGATTGTCTTTAGTGACGAGTCTCGATTTTATTTAGGATGCACGATGGTCGAGCCAGGGTTAAAAAGGCGACGTGGTAAAAAAGGGGGAATCCGCGGGTTTTTTTTGAAAGACATGTTCATCACACTGTTGGAGTTATGGTTTGGGGTGCTATAGCTTATGGTTCCAGGTCACCTCTAATCTTCATCAGAGGTAAAATGACCCCCACAGCGTTATACCCCGAAGTTCTAGAACCCCATCTTTTACCATATCTAACACCCTGGCAAATACAACTTTCCAACAAGATAATGCCCGACCACATGTTGCAAGAGTCAATGGACTTCTTTCAACATAATGATGTCATATTGTTACCATGGCCACCAAGATCTCTCGACTTATCCCCAATTGAACACGTGTGGGATATGATGGGTAGGAGATTGCCCCTTTTTTAAACGTCCCCTCAGACTTTAGGAGCACTTCGAGAGGAGTTGGTGATTCCCGGGGAAATGAGATACCACAGGATGACATTGCCCTTTTTGATCAGAAAATGCCTAGACGAGTTGGAGAATGCGTTACACATCGGGGTGCATCCAAAATTTTTAAAGGGGAAAAAGGGTTTTTTAAAGCAATGCAATATTTTAATCATTTACATGCTTCATCAAGTACTTAAAAAAAATTTTGTTAAATTAAAATCAATCACCAAACTGGGTTTCCCCGGATTTCTATGTCACTTAGTATATTAGCCACGATCCATTTGTGGGAAATTTTCCCCAAATTATAAAAATTTTTTATAGGACCAAAATAACTTGATTTTTTTTTGTTTGTACAACAAAACCATATGACGTTTTGATGGTAGGTAGTTAAGTGCACGTGGTAAAAATAGGTTGTAAAAAAAATTTTTTTTTTAAAAACCCAAAGAGCATTCTTATAGATTTTTTTTGGGGAAAAAATTTTTGGAAAACCAAAACTATCAACTTGATACTTAAACTTAATTATAACGATTTAAGTATTGGAAATTTTCCCTTCAAATATCGTGAGTGTTTGTAGCTCTGTTAAAAAAAGCGTTTTCCCCTTTGAACCTGAGTTGGTTGGTGCTTTTTTTAACCCCCGCAATACGTCTGGGGTACCCTCCAAATAAATTTTAAATACTTATGTAATAGGCAAAACATTTCACAATTAAGTCGACTTTATCAGATTAATTTTAATTTCTGTTTTCAAGATTCCCTTTTTTTAAATTATTATACCGACAATTCGACAAGAATTCTAGCACGTGAAAGTTTTTTAAAAAATCTTTTTTTTCTTGAGAAAGGTTATTTCCTAAATATGCCCCATTAAATATTCCTTTAGCGGATATGCCACGTAACCTACTACAATATGCCGGACGATATCTGTTTCTGGTAGGGTTTTGGGCAGGCATATTGAAACTTTTGTTGTTCAAAGATAGTGCATTGAAGTACATATTATATTATAATGAGTACATATATTTTTTTCTAGAAATAAATAGTATTAAAAATTTACTTACCTCAATGTCAATACCAATTTTTGTTTTGATGACTGTGACGTCCTGGTATATTCAAGAAATTTCATATTATCTCTACTGTGTTCTTCAAATGATATTTTGAGTTATCCATTCACATTTTGATAAAAAATATTCATTAACCCAACAACTTGGGCTATTTTCCAGTAATAGAAGTTTTAATAAGAGGGATGTTTCGAAAATATTTAACTCAGATATCGGATTCATTGCCCAATGTGTGTTTCATTCGGGGACATGATATATCGGGTGTTTCTTTTTTCATTTTAATTTTTTTAAAAGCATTATTTTACTAATTTTCTTTAAAAAATGACTGAGCAATTTAAAAATAAAAAAAAACTTAAAATGATTTCTTAAAGATTGGTAATACAAAAACATTTAAAATGTCCTTGTATAATAGGGTCCCTTTTTACGCAAAATAAATGTTTATAATTTCTATGTAGTTCGATTAAATATGGGTCTAAAATTGCTTTTTAAAATTTGTATACTGATAAATAAAAAAAACTTCTGAGATATTTCAAAAATAAAAGTACTAAAAAAAATTAAATTGTCTAAAACGATTCTGATTGGATAGCGTCATTGGATAGGGGACCTTTTTGGGAAAAATTTCCAAATCTCCGACTTAAAATTTACTGTTTGACAAAAAAAATTTAAATACCTATTTGATTTGTGAGATGAGAAATGAACTCGTGTAAAAATCTCTGCTCGTATTACTGTCATAAAACGATAAAGAATACTTACATCAAAGTGATCTTCACAAACAAACAAACTAGATGTTGAAGATAACCTTTCAAGGGGCACGTCCCCCCCCCTTGAAGCCATAGATTCCTTAAAGCCTTATCAGATGGAACTTGAACAAAAGTCTTTCCAGGCATATTAATAGACGATTTTTGCAATGAGTAATTATAAAACCCAAGGTAAACTTTACTCATTTTGAGACAAAAAAGTAAAAACCCAAAAACAAATCACACAGAACAAGAGCAACGATAAAATGAAAAAAAATATTGCAAAAGCGAGGTTATAAAACCGCCCAGTTCAATGCGTACATCTAGTGTACATCTCCACTGTGTCATTGTACCAATGCCAAAAATTTTACTACTGGCATTTGGCAACGCAGACATTTACCTATAAATGACGTCATTTATAAGTAACCTAACAGAAAGCGTTTTCGGGGGGCCTTTTTAATTTTAAAAAATTTTTAAAATGAAATATCGGAAAAAAAAAGGAATTAAAAAAAAAAAGAAGTAGTAGGTTTTGAAAAACGGTCTATAATAGTGCAAACGACATCTTTAAAAAAAAAAGTGAAAGGGGCTCTATTCTCTGGAGAATAAAAATTTGTCTAGTCCGTTGATATTTAACATTATCTCTGTATAATTTTAAACTTAATTTAAAGTTATTATACCAAAACAAACGCTATAAGAGGGTAACAAATAGCACTTTTTTTCAAATATATTATCAGAAAGAACGCAAAAAACCTTATCAATTTATCGAAAAAAAATTAAGTTGTCTTACTGTTATTCTGGATTATCATGATAATATATGTATATATTTTAAATATTGGAAATATAACAATAAAAATGACAAAACTTAAAAAAATAAACATTTAATAAAAGTTTATTATAGGTAATACCATAAATGGTCAGATTTGGTCATATATTTTAAGAAACGAGTTAAATTTTCGAAGTATTTAAAATCAGGCAAAAATACCTCACTGAAAATCTAAGTACGAATGGTATGTATATGGAAAGACAATTGCGTAAATGAAACAAAGTTAAAAGCAAAATAATAATTAATCAACATTATAAAATACCGTCGCTACTAAGGTAACAATGGACGACACGATTAATAGAACCGTAAACTCACAATTTTTTTAGCCCGTAACTTTTTTTCTTCTATTCAAGAGCAAATTTCGATTTTTGATATTTCAAATGAAGTTATTTATACATAAGTGAAATTGTCATCTAAAAGTTAAATTAAATAAATATAATTTAAGTATTAAAAATACAAAGAAAATAGTAAAATTTCTAAAAAAGTAATTAGACACGACCACGAAACACAAATTGTGCAACTTGATTAAGAGGCCTATCTTCATCGATGTCATCTACACCTAGAATATTGTATTCAGCATCAATGCCGTCTTCATGGGAGTAGGTAGGTAGGTAGGTTTAAAGTGAGTGGGTATAACACCCTTCCACAGCGACCGATCGGTCTATTGTGGCTCACACCCTTTTATATTTCTCCCACCAGGTCCAGACTTCTAATAAATCTGATGATCTTGTTGGAAGAGAGATCTTTTACCTCTCCCGGCAACAGGGTGTCATTGCCGAGGATTGCAAATCTTAGTCGTGCCCTTGCTGGGCACGAACACACTATGTGTTCTGCCGATTCACTAGCGGATGCGGAAGCTCAAAAGTATTCCCAAACACGAACGATTTACGACATCAGTCGAAGTCCCGAAGGTATTGATGGGAGAGGAATGGTTTTATTTTCAATTTGTAGGTATACTTTTAGCAAAAATATTTATTTTGTTTTTAGTATTTATCACGCCTAAAAATATAATGGGGGAAAAAAAAAAACCGCTTTTTTAAATAACCAGAACAACCATGACCGCCCCCCCCTGGCCCCACGAGAATCAGCCAGAAAGGGCGATCATGGTTGTTTGGTTAATAAAGGGGCATTTTCTCCAATTATTTTCAGACGTGATAAATCACTAAAAAAAGTACTTTTTTGTCAATTTGGCATGTTTTTATACGATTTCTGTGGGGGGGGGTATAACAAAAAGTCCAGTAATTTTTACACACTAGTGCCTAAAGTGAACACCGTATAATTCAAACATTTTTTGCCAAATTATTATTATAATTATTTTATTATCAAACATAGTTTATGACACTCGCTTTATTAATATGCTTATTGGATATATTTGGTTTTTAATTTCATATAAATATATTTTATGAAAAATCGATCCCAAATAAAAAATTGAATAAGTTTAAGCGAAGCGGTCCTTGCGTAAAAAAGACTAAGTTAACACCTTTTTATAAATAACTAGTTTTAATAATATTTTTTATTGGTGATGATTTGATAAAAAGATGCCTCATTTAATTTTCTTATTTATTTATTTTTTTAACGAACATTGTAATACATTATTAATTGTTTGGGATTTTTCTATAATCTAACGTAATAAACAATATTGAGACGCCCGTTAGTAGGCAACTAACTACACAACAACAATGCGCCAAGGCATTCGTGTCGAGTTCGGGACTTCTCGCGTCTGGGAATACTTTTCCGAGCTCTCCGCATCCGCTAGTTGCCGTTAATCCCCCTCCATGCACATCGGCACTCGGCGTCTTCCGCTAGGCCGATCTTGTGCATGTGGTTTTCAATCTGAGTGTCTCGTGTACGTCCCACTAAGTTTTAAGGTGTACCCTTGATTGCTCCAGTAGTTTGACGTACATTGTTGGTTCGTACCTATGAAGGCATTCGGGACCCCGGAAGTCCATGTCAGTACCGAAGATTTTCTCTTTGTGTCCAAGTTGATATAAACTGCTTGGCCATTCTATAAGAGACTTCATGGGAGTGCAATTCAACTTCTTCTAAAGCAAGTAATAGCGAACAAGCAATAATTGGTGAATCTCCCAGATCGAGATTTTATTATTCGTAATCGTAATATTATACGTAATATTTTGGAAATAATTTTTCTAGTGTGAAATTTGTACAGCACAAAGCATAACAAATATATAGATTTAATGGTTTAAAACGCATTTTTTTTTCAATATTTTTAAAATTTCCAATATATATTTCTATGAAAATTTTATACCAGTTGTTTTAAGCCAATCAGATGCCTTTTTTGACAGGTTGCTATGGCGACAACCCGAATTTTTCGGAAATTTTTTCGGTCACGTGACCTAGTTGAAAAATTAATAAGTGAATATTTCCCTGGCTTGACAGCTGTCACGTGCAGATGTCAGAATAACAACAGAGGCGTAGATTAAGTTTTACAAATATTTATTTTTAATTCAATTATAAGTAGGTACTTAGGTATATGTTATTTATTATTAACAACATCAATTATCAATTACAAATATTTCTGAAATTCACTTTCCACTTCTTTTTTCACCAATGGCGAATAAAGTACAGAGCCGTCGGTCTGTCTTCTCTAAATGTCTATGCTTCATGAAATAAAAGTAATATTCGATATGATTTTGTTCTTCTCAACACTGGATTTATGGGTGAAATATGGAATAATTTTACGAAGAATATTGCTCATACCCCTGAATAGATCTTTTTGTTCGGGATTTAAGCCAGAATTGTTCACCAAATATGTTAAATATTTTATATTTTTGTGATAAATTTCAATATGCCCAAATTTTAAAATAATTCAAGCTTTAGGGAGTTTATAAGTGAAAATATTTCCATATACAACACTAATTCTGAAGTAATGAAATGTTATCGTAGTAAAGGAATCACGAAAACTTTTGATGTACTTAATTCAGTAACAGCATAAACAATATACATTTATATTCATTTAATATGGGCCCTTGCCAGGTTTCGTTCTAGTCTGCTTTTTTAATTATCGTGCATTCCATTTCGCAGGTGTTTAGATTTAGGATTAGATAAAATAATTTTATGAAGGTTTGCCAGCATACATTCTAAGTTAAACGATAAGGATTTAAACATCCATTAACGAATAATTGCAATAAATTGACCAAAATAGCACCTGACAATGGACATAATTTAGTATTGTCAAAGACAATAATAGTTTTCACTGTAGATGCACAAAACAATGCTAAATTTTTGGAGGCTCGCTTATTCAAGCGCGCGTCCACCGAAAAAAAATAAGTTCACACGCTGCTGTGTAAACCAGTGTTGCCATCCTTTCCCAGTCGATTTACCATACCGACAAACCAAAATTACCGTATTTTTCGCCAAATTACCGTACATTATTTTAAATATCATTTAAAAGTATCCTTTTCTTTCCACCTGGTAAAAAATATGTGATATTCTTGTGGCGACTGGTAATAAATATATAGCGAAGGTTGATGTCTTTTTTTGGTATGCGGGGAGGGGACACGATGTAAACAATAAAACAATGTTCCTATGAAAGACGTCTATTATAGCATTTTTTAAAAAAAAAAATAACAGACGACAATTAACAGTAAATAGGTAATATGTAGATTTATCAAAAAAATTAAAACTTTAATACAAATAGGACGAGAAAAAGTACTTATGCTTATACCACACACTACTGACACAAGGTACAATGCATAAAATTTATTTGAGTATTAATTCTTGACTAACTCCAAATAAAGCAATTTTTAAATGTTTTAAATTACCGCATAATTGCGTCCGGTAATGACCTTATTACCGTATACTGTGTCTTGGTTCATATTAACATATAGGTACGGTAACTACCCTACGGTTGGCAACACTGGTGTAAGCGAACACTGTTGCCAAAGCTATAACAATGGTAACAGTAATCAGGAATTATTTCTGTGGAAAACAGGCCAAATGCGTTGTAATAATAATAATTTAAAAAAAATTTTTTTGGTGTATAATAATACATTTTTAATTAGGTTAAAAATTTGCTTAAAAAATATTTATAGTTGATAAAATACATAATGTTAAATATGATCTAGGATTTTTTTTCTATTTTTTTATTTTATGACATCCACACATAACAAAAAATGCTGGATTTATACAACAAAAATTTTTTTGTTTTGTTTTGTGGCCTCGGGTTCTGCCCATTTAGCCATGATTATATGGAGATTACTTATAAAATCATTTTTTTTTTTTCTTAAGAGACAAACATTAAAAGACAAGGACACTCATTTCACGCCACTGGGGTCTGTCAGGGCGACTTTACATTGACGACACAATGAAGACCACGAAAGGATTGAATAGGTGTACAAAGGAGTTTGGTTTAAATCTATATTCTTGTTTTAGTAAGTTTAAGGAAATTTAGAAATATTTTTTCAATGTGGGGTCATAAAAAATGAAACGTTTAATGGAAGGAGGTTACATTTGCAAAGTTCTTTGAAAAGAAATTCTGGAGCCTGAGTATTCAGCTTGCAAACAAATAATCTGTGATTTAAATCGTCTACGGACTGAGCGTCACATTTACAGTTAGGTGAATCCTCTAATTTATGTTTATAGAGGTGTTTTCCAAAACTACCATGGTTTACTAAAAATCTAAAGTACGATATGAAAATATGACGAGGTAAATTAAGCCTAAACAAGGGCGGGTTTTTTTGGAAGATCCTTATTAATAGATGTGTAGTGGTTAGTATTATTGGCTGCGTATAATTTGTAGCTATTTGTCCATTCCGCAAAGACGGTAGAAAATATGTCTGATGCTTGGGTACAATTATTTATCTGCCTTCCAAAATCGCACTGATCGACTAGGTCATTGCCCTCCAGACCAGAGTGGCCTTTTTTAATAATATTGAAAAATCAAACGATCCGATTGATTCTTTGCTACAGTTTAACAACACATTAATGACTAGTTTTCTAGAGTTATTCTTATTTGATGTCTTGCATATCGTGTTGTTGTTTCTGCGTTGTGTTTTTTCTGTAGTGGCAATAATAAGACAATAAAATGTGTATTCTTGCTAACGTTTTTTTCAGATGCATTTATTAAACTATCTAGAAAAAATTGTCAATAGTATAATTTCTTCTTACTTTCATCAACTGAACTGGTGCCTAGCAAAATGTTTATTCTTTTTATGACATTTCTTTTGTAAAATTCGGAAGCTTCATATTTAATTTTAAACAGACAGACATACATACATCCAAAGTAAAAATTAACATAATGAAAAAAATAATAAAATTATCATTATTACAACGAATTTGGCCTATTTTTCACAGAAATAATGTCCAATTTCTGTTACCATTGTTATAGGTTTTGGCAACAGTGTTGGTTTATATATAGGCGTGTAAACGTATTTTTTCTCGATAGGCGCCCGCCCGAGTAAGCAAGCGTTCAAAACTATTACCAAAAATGTAGCATTGTTTTGGTAGTCCATGGTGAAAACATTTTTTTTTTTTTGTAGCGTTTATAAGACAAGAGGTATCGAAAACCGATTTCTAGCTCTATAATCTGGGCATTTTCGATTAAAAATAACATAAGCAAAAACAAAAATCACTCCTTTACTGGTCATTTAAAAGAACTAGTTACATTGGCGAAAAATTTGTCAAAACTGACTGTAAGCGTTTTCGCGAAGTTAAAAATGGATGGCGCGTTATAAAACCTTTAAAAAAAACTTGTGTTTGTTTAGTCGGATCTGAGTGTACTAGCCTAAGCAAACAATCATGTTTTATTAATTTACTGCACTCTCTTATTTATCTTTAATCTCCTTTAATAAGACAATTTAAAAATGATCTTAATATAAATTATTAAAGAGCTTTCGTTACGGAGAAAAACGCCGAGAGCAATCAAACAATAAGTTCTGGAGCAAAAACAATTACTAAATGAGTATCTTGAAATACTTTTACGAAAGCTTTTAGCGATTCTACTTTATTGTCAGATTTTTTTTTATTAAAATAATAATTATGTTCATTTAAATTGTCTAACAAACTTCTTTTAAACTTTAAAACCTATTGCCTCTAAATTTAGGTGGTACTGCTATTAAATTTCCGACATGTTGGCAACGTTGATTTTTTAAACAAATGTAAGACATAGACATAATATTTATAGACTTCTAATGCTGTACTGCCGAATTGCAGTAAAGTGAGAGAGAACGCTATACGAGCAGCCTCATGCTCTCCCACTCTAGCGCGCGCAAAAGACGTTTATAATTTATATTGGTATTATCAAAAAAGATGGGCTAGTAAGGAAAGTTAGGAAAGGATTAATTGATTTTTTAAAATATTTTCGATTTTTTTTTTTTTTTTGACGAATTGATCCTGAAGGAAATTAAGCTATATGCGTGAAGTTAATAATTTATCGAATTTTTTTTGGCATAAAATGAAATATATTTTTTATTAAATATAAAAATATATTACACAGGAGCATGCCCTTAATTTAAATATAAAATAAAATTAACACTATATACCCATATTAACAAGAAAAATTAAATGAGTATTCAGATCCTTGCGATGCTGGAGATACTGGTGACTGCATTGGTGAAAGTATTGCTCAGGGGTTCATTGATGGTACTTTACTGGATTATTGTGTAGCTGTGTTAATTGCTTGTTGAAGCAATTAAGCATTGTTTTGCCATTCCTAATAGTTTGACTGGTCTTTACGTTGTTACTGGTATAAGGAAAAATCGTTCGAAATTATTCTTTTAATATTTTGCAGCAGAGTTATGACGCCTGCCTGAAATTCCAGTGTTTGATCGTCATTAAATAACAAAAGAGTTGGTAAAATGCTTTTAAAAAATGCGGTATGGCGGTTCTTCTGATCAGGAGGAACATTTATTTGAGGTTCCATGAATTTATTCACTTTTACATCACTTTCATTTATAATTGAAAACATTCGTTTTCGTTGTTCGTATGGCTTGGGCACAGACTGCGGAACTGGAAGTTCGTTATTTTCAGCTCTACTTTCTTCTTTCTTCATCAACATCTGTACCCTCTTCATCCTTAATATCTATGGATACGCTTGTTATATTTGCATCTTCATAGGTACTTTCGTAGACACCATAGAAATTTGTAATTTTTTCAAGAAAGACATTTGGTCATGATAGATATAAGGCCTTGAACATCTGCCAGACGATCCAGATGATTTATGATCCAGTTGTTTTTTAATTGCTTTCATCCAAGAGTCTCTTGTTTGCGTCGATTTTTTCACTACAAGTTTACCTGCAACAAAATAATAATTAAACAAATATCTTTTCGTAAGCTCGTAGCGAAATAATAACTTTTCAATTGTCATTTTGATGTCTTTTACGCACGTACTTAAAAGTTACTTTTACACACGCGTGAGTAAAGGAAAAATAAAGCAAAATGTACTAAATTTCAAAACATTTATTATATAAATATATATAAATTTTCTACATAACCCTCTGCCACGGAAGTTAAAAGGTAACCTACGTATCTTTTCAGCATGGATATGTTGGCTCCTGAATCCGCTAGGAAGGTCGCCAAACACCGTCTAAAGCAATGCCCAGTGTAGACGTTTGCATTAGTAAGTTCAAGAAATTGGGCAATCTTTGAGGTAAAAACCAATAGTATTTATACCCACTGGTTGGGTAGTGCATTTAGAATTTCTATACGCGATAAAAAATAAAAAGTCGAATACGATCGTAGATGTAGGCTTATATATTTAAGAAAAATGTCCAAAAAATTAATATTCTTAAGACATTGGTTTTTCTATTGGAAATGGTGATTTTAATAAACGACGTAGCATACTCAATGTGTTATATTTTTAAATAAGTCAACTCTTCTGTCACACAGGCTCCAAAAATCCCAACAATTGACACTACTTTTTTTAATAAATATTTTTTGTCTTCAGCTTCTTTCAGGAAATTTTTAACCTCTTCTTTGAAAAATATTTTGGACTTTCTCGATTTATAACCACTTGACTTTCTCTTGAGATATGCCATAACATTGGTGTATTTACCAATGTTCACATTTTTATTAAGATAAATTGTAATGAGCAACATTGAATAAATACTTCATTGGTAGATGTGTTCACATCACATCGCATGCCGAAAAACTACTATTTCGTAACATGCATTGAAAATAGCTATTTCAGATACTTGGATTTTTGATGGTTATTTAAAGATATTCATTATTCGTGGGTGTGTCCATAATGAGTAATATTTTGCCAGAAGTTACCGAAAGTATATACAGGCTGTCTTTAAAAGTGCGGAAAAAATGCCACCACAAATTACTGATGCTAAAATTTGACAAACTTACTTCAGTCCAGAAATGGATGATTTCGAAGATACTGAGTGTCAAAAGTTCGTTTCGTTTTGTTTTTATAATAAAATTTT